>JTDE01000960.1:147255-173133 GCA_014338405.1 Paragonimus skrjabini miyazakii
CACCAAGCGCTTAACCTATATAACCGAACGTTTTATGTAATCGACTGATGAGAATAAACGAAATGCTTGCATCTCGCAATGTATGTCTTCTTGCCCTCTTAATGAACTGGATAAAGGGAACTCAATGTTCCTTCATAGCTAATACCTTAAATTAGTCAGAGTAAAATATTTAAAAACTATTCATAGTGCTGCGATGCTAAAAGTGAACCACCTTATTGTAATTTTTGACGCTGGCTGTTGCGTCCCGTAATTTTAGACGACAAGTCAGAGGAGGCCGTATGCACAACGTCAACTAATTACGCATCAACCAGCTGATTTTGTGATGAATTCTTTAAGTGTTTTATTTCTCAAAAGAGGTAGACGCATGTAAAGGCGCTACCAAACTTTGCCCCTAACTTGTTCTGGGGCTGCGTGATGGTAAAACGTGTTATCATACGGGTCACTTTTAACTGGTAAACTGATTAACGAAAATGAACACCTAAAACAAAAGAAATGGAATGTGATGCAATGGAATAGAGTTTTTTTCAGGACTCTGCTATTCTGGCTGGCGAACAATTAACCTCTCAAAGAAATTACGCATACATGTGTCATTTACTGAACAGCAACTGTAGTTGACTGTGATCGGCTAGCATATTGCTTTGGGTCTCTTAAACCAGTTTGCCTGAAACGAATACGTGTGCAATTGTGTTCGGCTGTGTCTCTCTACAGTTACTAGAACTCAGAAGTTCCCATCAAGTGCACTCGATCATCGGGTGTTAGTGTTTTGTGCATTTGCGACGAGAAACACAGAATTTCCTTCATAAACACCAGGTAAGTGTTAAAATTGGTGCATCTTGATCGTCAGGTATATATTAATTGACTAATGGCGGCTCAGGTCGAAAACATTTTGTTACAACAAAAGGGATTAGGTTAAACACGAGGGTGACAATGATGCAAACATGCAGTCCTATCCCAGAGAAGTACACTTCTGACTGGTGGATACTGCGTTCACTGTTGTTAGTGCTGGCGTTTACCTCTGAGGTTTACGGATCCTTACGTCGTGCCCCATCTGATTCCTCATACCTCACCACACTTGGCTTTAGACATACTTTAAATGTGCTGCGATCTACCGATACTAGGTTTTGGGTCGTAGCGTTCGTGTTATCAATCTTTATGTCACGCTTTTCATTTCCTTCATTAGAGTCTGGTGCCAGTAACCAACTTTCAGCATCCTATGTCCTGAGAGTTCAGCTGTCTTTCGCTGAGCTCGCATGACCAAGCCATCACATAGGCTCTTGAATGAGCAAAACGAGCATGCCTGGACTATCTGCTTTATCCGTGACTTCCCCTTGCTTAAATCGATCTTGGCATTTGATAGAAAGGTACCATGTGTGGCAATGCAAGCGACTTATGTTTAAGCTGCTTTCCTAACGAACAAGGTGTGTTGAACACAAAATGTGGTGCACCATCATGTCCTTCCTAGCGTTCGCATTACCCGTGTCCACATTGAAAGTTAGAGCATTGTTAGACCATCGGTTTGCATCGCACTGATTGAGCTCCACGTTGAGCAGAAACTTTTGCGACAGTGTGGATCAGGGTTGAATGAAATTCTCCGCCAGTCTCAGTGTTCACTCATAAATACTAACACGTGAAAAACTACCGAAGTCTTCAAGCATAAGTTATGCTTTGTTTGAACCATTTAGCAATCCAATGTGTGTATATGCGAGTACAAGACGAAGGTACAGTCACGCTTGACAAAATTGTAGACTTTTGAGGTGACCGTAGCGATTTTCAAGTAATGTCTCCATTTATCTTTTTAGTGAAAAAGCTCTTCCACATGAACCTCTCAACAACCTACAATTACTGTCTAATTTGGCGAACCCAGAAATCAAACGAAAGTTTGGTGATGGACGGAAGAATATTTGTCTCCCTTCAGCTCCAAGAAGTTTACCGCAGCCCAGATGGTTAACTGTATACCGTCTTTAGTGACATAACTAAGGTCATCAACTCTCTCATCCAAAAAAATATCTACGCGTTGTTCGCTGAATTAAGATGTCCTGCTTAGCCTCCGGGACTGATCGTATCCTCCATGAAGAAAGCGAGAAGTTTCTTGAGATATAATGGTTTATCCACAATACCCCTTTCAATAACTAATGGAGTAAAACACGGCTACATATTTACCCCATCAACCTTTGCAAGTTTCTTCTCTTCGTTACACTGTCAAGTATTTTCATCTCGAAAGGATAAACTTACATTTATTCATTACGTGACGTTAGACCGTACCACATAGTTTGACTCACAGTGAAAACTAGAGTCCGGCGAATTCTGATCAGAAAACGACCGTTCGTGGAATGTACTTTCCTGTTAGCACAGTCTGCAGAAGCCTCACAATAAAAGTGAGCGATTCAAATTCTGTTACATGGATAAGGAAGATGTTCACGTGACCTTTGTTCGAACAAATTTCATTACGTCCAGTAACTTGCATACTGAATAAGTCAAAACTGTAATCTGATCGTAAGATGGTTACCTACCAAAGCGTTCTCCGCGGGTGAAGAATTGTTACAGACACTGTTACGAACTTCCATACTTGAATAAAAGACTCCCTTGGCCTTTCCAGTTCATGTGCATTTTTGTTCCGATCAGGTTATCCCGTCCTCAATCCCATTGGTGAGGTTTAACGGTTACAACGAATCCCAAGTTGACTTTTCCAGTCTGAACCATGCTCACTAGGCATGTCCTGAAGATATGTACTTTGTTTGCGCGGCGACCTGAAGGCTCGATGCGAACGTGCGAACGCTTCCCGTTTGTTCCTGCTCACCTTCCTTCTAATGTGTTGAGTTTTATCGGCTGGTTCACACTTATTCAATCCGCATGCGTGCACCATTCACAGACTGGCCTGCCGGTTTCGTATTTACTTGCCAGCCTTGATCGAGTATTCTTCTGTCAGTTGTATCCTTGTATCTGCGGAGCCAACTTGTTGCTAGATTCCGTGTGAACGTGAACAATTTAGGCTTGTTTTTGTCGCACGATATGCCACCGAATCGATAAAATCAGAAAAACAGTAGTTTGGACGGCATTAACCAATCTCATTTTAGTAAAAATATCACCACCGTTACGATTGGGTTGGACGACAAACGTTCCTGTGTTCTGATTGGCTAATTCACTGCTGCGTTCCACGACTTTGTTTCGAGCAGCTCAACCGTTTGAATCTGACACGCGTTTAAACAGCCGCTGATCGCCATCTCTAATTGGTTGGCACCGATCGGCCACAATTCCGTCCGCAGCAGCTTGTGAATGAACTCTCATTGACTGAAACTTCTTCAACCAGTAAACCGTTGCAGTTCAGCCATTACAGTTGTAACAGTTATTTCACTAATTATCTTCAAAGTAGTACCGTAGTAACCGATTCAACTTATTTTGAACTTTGAGATCCGATTTGCCTGCACGTCATTCAGTGTTCTAAGGTTAGCGTTTTGTCGCTTACCTACGCTGTCAAAGTGGTATTAAGATTTACCTTTTCTAGGCTTTAGTGTTTTGACGGTAATTTATTCTGAGAAACACAGAAAACCTCCGCTTCGAAAGAAATTGAATTGAATTGACGTACCATCTCGATGACGTCCGCTGACATTGTGGAAGCACTCTCATTACTCAAGTAACGGTTGTCCGATTCATTCGTAGTTCTTGCCTCCCAGGTATGTAGCACTGAGATGTGCGGAACCCCGCCTGAATAATGGTAGCGTAATCGATCACGATCTGTTTGTAACTTATAAATCCATTTTGCTGAAAGCTTGGCTACTTCGTTGGGGGGCTCAGATAGAATCACATAACACGTTTTCAGTGGGGAGGGAACATGCGAAAGTGGTTCACGGTTAATGGTTGGTCACTCTCAACTGGAAGTGACATAAAAAAAATGTGTCTCGTACCACAACATTAGCAGCTAAAGCGCCCTTGATTAAAATGAAAGGTTCAACCTGTAACAGCAAGGATAATCGCTATAATTGATTTTGCACAAAAACACATACTTGGTCGGTGGACATACTGATTACGTGATCTATTCAACATCAACACATCTACTAAGTTACACGCTAAGAGTTTTATCAGTGGTTCAAGCTGAACATCAGTTACGGTAGATCAAAACTTTCGTATTCAGTTTGAGTTCCAAGCCAATCTTTTCATAAACGAAGTATTGGGCTCGCGTTTTGCACTTAACAGGGCTGATTGGTAGTACATATCCTTTCCACTGCAGGTTTTTAAATTCCGGTCACTTTTTCACAGGGCAAGCTAGTTTACTACTACGCCATTGACTTCTCACTGAGCATGATTGAATTATCATATCTGAATCACTTTCGCTTTTGACTACTAATCAGTTTGCTGGATCACCTAGACAGAAAACACACTTGGGGTCACTTAAGAAGGAATGACAATCCCGCGATTACAGCGATTGAGTAAGGTCGAAATCTTCGAGTTTAGTTAGTCTATGGAACATTGACAAGAGCAAACACCGAGTTTATAGATCCCATTTGAATGAGACTGGCCGGAAAGCTCAGGTGCATGCAAAAACCCCAATCGAGTTTATTTGATGTTCAAACTGTATTTAATTATATGGTTAGAAAAGCACAGCATTGGGAAACTTGTTGAACTTAACCGCCTAACAACCGCTCTTTAAGCACCTGTTTGTCGGAAAGAGCGGGGAAGTTTTGAAAACAGTGAGACTCGGGGGGCAAGTATAGATGTAATACGAACATAAGACATATATTAAGAGAAAGATGTTTCAGAGATTGTGGGTCGAATCAGAGAGACGCTTAATGGCAAAATGATCATAGGTGATCAACTGAATAGAAACTGTCTGGTCAGTGATGAAAGTAAATAAATTCCACTTAAATTAGAAAGCCGATGGAGTGGACGACAAAAATAACTTTCACCAAACTTTTTTCAGAATGTCGTTGAGTATAGCGCCAGAAACAGCAAAGGCTGTGTGACACACCTATGACTAGCGTTCCTGAAAGATGAGGATGCCGGACAAAAACCATGCAGATCGAATTCTTGATGCAGTGTTATTTGTGTGCCCTTGCAAAGACAAGTCATTGGACGATAAAACGCCGCGACACTGTGTAGGTTGTTTGGCGATTGATTCAATAAATGCAGAAGATAAGTGAGAAAAGGTGTCGGTCTTTCTCGAAACCGTAGAAAATCACGTCAACATATTCTGTTGAGATTAATAGTATTGATGCCTGTTTTACCATTTTATTATTTTCGTTCTTCCATCATGTATACCTTAATCTTGTTTGTTTTCGTTGCAGGTGCAAAGTATAACAATGTAATCATCACAGTCGTGACAGATTATTTGGGGATCTTTCACATATAATACAAAGTGGCATGGTTAGCTCTTCGAAGAGTCCCGTTGCCGTCTGATGTAAAAAAAATACATGGTGTGTATTTGTTCACTATTGTTCAATGGAAGGTTCGTGGTATTTAAGTTTTGAATAATTTGGGATAAAGTAGATTCACTTTTCTTTCTTGTTAAGATGCGATTTCCTAATGTAGTCCAGTGTCCCGAGGGCTAGACTGCAATCGGTAAAGCAGTCGTCATTATCGTCAAGGTCAGCAATATACAGGTGGTTTGCCTTGTTGCCTAGCTGCCATACAATTGCGAAGAAAAGAGCAAACTCTAGCAGGAAAAAAAGAATAGGAAGGTATGGAACTCAACTGCCAAAAGCAACTACTTTTATACTCAAGATACTCAATATGAAGATGTATACACCTTACGAACAGAAAATAAATTTCTAAGTGAAAGTAAGGTGTCATCAACAGAAAAGTCTACTGGCGGCTTTCACTAGTCCACATCACTAACTGCATTTGCTTTGCAGTTAGCACGGCCAAACAACGGCGACATTCAAGCCATTAATCCAAGTTAGCCACCACTAGCCACCAGTTCCGGGAGTCACGAGAGCCTCAGTCTTGAAGACAACTCGACCTACAGCGGCCACCCTCTCAGTGAATGATTTTGTTTCTCTACGCCAGGTCACCCACTGTACACCTAGCATTCCACGCTAGTTGACTGAAGCATCGGAGGAAAGTATTCGGTCTAGCAGACTATTAGCTGGTATCCTTAGCACATGGCCTAAACAGCTAAACATGCGCATACTTAAAGTTCAAATCAAAGAACTTGTTCGGCACTCATTGTTAAATATCCAGTTCTTAAACTCCTGGTTACTTACCGGTTGGTATCGACCAATGCGAACAATGGAACGCAGAACCGGACAGTTTGATACCTGTAAACGGATCATATTATCTACTCCGAACAGTCAGACCTTATACGCGTTCACTAATACAGTCTTTATGGTCAGTCAATAGGCACGGTCCTTAACCTTTAGACAGACACTTCTCTGTCGTCAGAGACATTCCAAGTTAACGAATGCCGTCCTGGACTTGGAGATATGAGCATCTGCTTCATTTAGTATATCTCCATCTCTGTTAATGCAAACTTTCAAAATACACAAACCGATCAACAACATTTGTAACTTCACTATCCAGTAATACACAGTTTAATCAGGTTCATATGCACTGAAAAGAGTGGATAAAGAAAGATATGCATCCAACGGTTGTCAGCAATTAGGTTTGGTAGACAAAGTTGGAGTGGAGAATAAAGCGGACTTATGATAAAAGTTTTCTTTTTAACTATAAAGGCAACAGAAGAAGGCGGAAAATCAATGGTTACTATTAAACAACCTAAGTGTTTAGTCAAATAATGCAACAGAGATTCTTGCCTTTTCTTGGTTCGTCACCACATACAAGGGACTTATGGTACTTGTTAATATTTGTAAGATTGTTTATAAACAAAGCAGTCCTCATTTCAGCCTCAACAACTACACTATGATTATCATCTGTTAAAAGTAGACTAAACAATAAAATACAGATGTGAAAATCACTCAGACAGTCCCGGCTGCTACATTTTCTAGTCTACAAGGACAGAAGTACACCCATTGCTCAAGTAGTGTCCTAACCTAACGGCTTTCGAAAACATTGTCAAATTATCACACTCAGAAAACAGCACATAGTTTTGATCATTCATTCGGCGTACCTATGGCCAAAACCAGTGATGTTCACTGATAAATGGGTTTGGTGTATATCCATAACGGAGCCAATCTTGTTCTTATTCTACGTTGTATAAATCAGACCGATCTTGCTGACCACAGGAAGTTTGGGACAACGGACATTTACACTGATTGTCCTTGGAATCATAACTCATCCCGTACAGACTGCCAGCTGTCGACTGAAAGTGGTCATTCCAGAGAAGTCAGTCAATCTGACGGAACGAACTCTTGTGTTCCATTCAAGATTTTAGGACTGAATTCCAGTGCAAACCTTGCAGTCTCATCTAAAATAGGTCGTAAGACATATGACTCCACCATAGGGCTGTCTTGTTTGAAGGATGTATTGTGCGTGAACATCCAGTGAAGTACCGGCAAAATGTTTACAAATTTGGCTCAAAGAGAAGCGCAAGACTTCAACACCGTCAGGTCATCTTCATACAGTAGTCTTTAAAACCATGTTTTATCTGGAAGCTGTTACTTATAAGTGATAATAAACCCATACAATAATAAATCAAAATGTCTAAGGATTAAAATTACGAATAGAACAGTTACAATGAAAGTAAACTGTGGACATGGGTTGTGACAATCTGCGCACCGCATAATAATTGTAGTTAATTGACAAGTCTAACGTTTTGATAAATGGAAAGATATAGGTTAATTTCGTGCATCGTTAAACGAGATAACTTCGCAACAATGATAGAATGAAACACTTCAATCGCAGGAGAAACAAACATGCATAATCTGCATCCCCTAGGTTATCCATGTCTGACTGACTTTGCAAATTGACCCATTTCGTACGATTATACTACCTAGGTTTTTAGTTTTCAAATTTGTTGATCAATTCCCACGAAATCTCTAGCAGTCAGACACTTCCTTCAAGATAGAAAGAAGACACATACCGTGAGTTGTTAACATTTCGATTTACTCATCACTGGCCAACATTGGCGACTGATGAGAGTAAATCGTAATGTTAAAATCTCGCGATATATGTCTTCTCTCTGCTTTGACTAGATGAATTAAGGGAACTCAATGTTTTAAATTTTCTTCAAGGTTTAAAAAATTGTTGTCCAAAGGTATCCATTTTGTTGAGTTTTTAACGTGACGATAAGCAAAAAGGACGAAAAAGGTTTAAGATTTTGGAAGGCTGTTGTGTTAATTACATTTTATGGGCACGTAGAAGTGTTACCTGAAGATCATACTTCGGTCAGGACTACACCGTACATTGGCGATGTAAAATAACAAGAGAAAAATATAATTGCGGGAAGTCATATAAGGATATGAGCTAAACTCTGAGTCAGCAATCAAGTATGAACTTTACTCGGAATCAGTAGAATGAATTGGGATAAAATTATAATAAAAATTTTAATGAGTCAGTATAAATCAGGCACAGAGGTTTTCTAGATAGACTATTTTAAAAGATGTCACGTTTTTATGCAGTCTGAATGTTAGTTATCACAAGAGCAATGCTTCTTCCGATCTGACTTGGCTTATACTACATATGCAAAACTGTAATTTACGTAACGTTAAAACTATACAAAGCACTGTAGTTTGAATACTGAATGAATCGACGTAGTTGAATCTTTTAGTAAAAGTTGCTTTCTTCTACACCACTTCAAATTTTACTTTGTGTAATTTAATTGGGCGTTTGGAAAATTTTACATATGGCTGCATACCAACTAAGAAGAAATACCAGCCACATATATTGATTATACGAATCACGTTATTCTACTCATTTGTTATGAGTTCCTTTACAGAACAATACTTCAAATACTTGTTTTCGAGGCCACAACCTTTGAATAATAATTCATCTGATCGAGTACTTTTAAAACTTTATTGACCACTCTGATGAACTAATAGAACCCGGTCACTGACTTTAAGGTCAAGTTAGAATAACACTATTGATTAACCATTAGTTCATCTCCGTAAGCCATCAACGAAAAATTTAAAGTGTACTTAAAATAACGTTGTATTTTGGAAAACAGTTATGTTTAACCCAGAAATAATAAACATGAAGTGCGTTGTGGAAATTCCGGACACGCCTTGTAAACGTTATGGGATTACATTTGAATTCTAGAGGTCCCTCGATCCAGTTCACCAACAGCAACAGGAGAAATAGATTGTAGGATATTACCACTTTGTTTACTCCGATAAGTCACGAACGCAGAACATTAGACTTTATATAACAACAAAAAAGGCTAACTTTTGAGTTCTTGCGTGAGATGAGTTTTGCCGGCGCCATCACTCCCAAATGGCTTAAGTTAACTCATAGGGTAGTACGGCGATTACTGATTAATACTGAAAATATCACATTTAAAATTGCTTCTCCTTCTAAACAGTCCACACTACAAGTACTTTCAATCTAAGTGACCTATCAGTGCACTGAGTATTAGACTGTCGTCTGGTCAGCAGGATATCCAAAAAGGATAAAACGTTCCATTTCTCGTCCCGAGATCAGAATGACTCCGACGAGTGAGATGCAGAGGGTCCCAGAGAAATTAAAAGAGTGAATATTAATGGTAAAAATAAAGTATCTTCCTCATGCTGTTCAAGAAAGCAAAAACATAAGGCCGACTAAAATTAATGTGTGCGCAGTTTCAATGAAACAGGTCGTGCTAACTCTGTCACTAGGTTAAGTGGTATACTGCGGTCTACGCTGACTCGTCTATATCCTGCAACTGATTTTTCTCCTACCTTCAATTCAGTGTTGCCAAACTTTCTCTCGAACGTATCTTACCGAATTGCTGTATCTTTCACATGATTTGTCAGTTGACGTGCAACGCCGTGACGTCTACATCAGAAGAATAGATCGGTACCTACGACTAGAAAAAACAGAACCTATTCCAAATTGGTTGGTGCACCCATTGATGCAACATAAAAAGTGAAAGTAGGGTAGACCTTATCCATTGCAAAGCAAATCATCGGAACTGATCACGTTGTTAACCTGGTCAACACGTTTGACGTGTTACTGTCTTCGAAACCCAAGATGTCACAGTTCCTACGGCAATGCTAATCGGTCTGTCATCAAAACCATCAGTTCAGTTAAAACTGAGGAGAAGTGTTGGGAGAAGCAGCAAAGGTAAATCACGTCATACTGATTGATTGATTGATTCGGCCTCGAGTGAATTGATATGTTTTAACTCACTCAGTCAACCAATCTCGATCGGTTAATCAGATTGCAGCTGCGCAATCGAACACCCGTACGTTATCTGAACTGTTTACTCGCGCTCACCTTCTGATGCCCCCTATAACGTGATTTGTTCTAATGGTTTGACTGCCAGATGTGATCGTCCTGTTTGATTTGCTATGCATTTTGTTGGCCATGTATGGTACTCATTTTGTCCTGTAAATTTAGAGCTTCTGTGGCCTAATTTTGACTCGTCTCGTCCTTCCAATAAACGCTGTTGCCGCATCTATTCTCTTTCTCGGTTCTGGGTCAAGCGATTGAGCGCGTACCAAAAGAGACGATACAATTAAAAGTGTCATAGCAATGAATGTGTGAACTTGTCAGGTTGGGTGGCGCGCGCGATGACGCAACAACCACCGGTAACATGAATTCGAGACCAGAAACCCCACGATACCCATCGTATGGCACTTCGCGTTGGGAATACGGTCAACTCGTTTGACGTGGTCTTGTGTAACCGAAACACAAGGCCGCTGGCGTTTTCTGGGGCAATTTACATCATTAATTGCCATCCGGCATTACGTATTGCCACAAGTGGTTTGTTTGGCCTGGAAGGGATAACAACGGCTCGTCTCGTGTGAAACTCGAAAGTTGGCTTTCTCTGTTGTTGTTACCCGCATGTTGCGTAGTCTAAAGTTTTAAGCTCGTGATTGATAAAAGTAATCGAAGTTTTTACATCTGGCGCCACTTATCTTCTTTTTTCTGGATAGTATTGAAGTACAGCTCAAAAGTCTTTCACACGTAACTATGATAAAATCTACTCAATTCAACATCCACGAAGTTCTATTCTGTCCCTTAATCGTCGTGCACGACAACCAAATTATTTAGAAGTAATTCGTTTGTAAACGTCATCCACTCAACTACGAGCTGTGGATTGGAGATATGTTTTAAAATAATGTGCCAAAATAAATTTGTACTTTCCTTCAGTTTGTTCCCAACATTTGGGAGATAGGTCCAATGTGTATTTGAAAATATTTTAAATTAGCGGAAGTACTTTTAAGCAGACCTGTGAGTCGTGTAACTAAAGGTGATCATCTCACGGCTTCACCCGAAGTGAATATTTCAGTGGTTTTATAATATCGGTGACATTCGCAGCCGTCCACAATTTTTGTACTTAGATGGATTTTCCGATCGACCACGTTTCAAAAATTCATCAGACACCGGAACTTGTTGGCAGTGCATATCCTTGACACAATCGGGAATTGCACCACGATCCAAATGATCTTGGGATAATCGTCATGAGTTCTCTACTACTGGCCTTATCTTAGGCGTGAGCAAGTTATTTACCTTAAATACTCAGTTATGCTCATCTTCAGATAAAGCTTATGCTAGTCATTCGTTTTGTATGGAGACGGTTGCTGGTCTGTTGAATCCAATCAGTAATCCGCAAAAAGCCTCAGCAGTTCATTCGGGATTGCCGAATTCCTACAACCGACTGATAAATATCTCTTATTGCTGATGAGTAGTTGGGAGGGTTATTATTAATTGAGAGTGACATATCTACTCGCTCTTTTTATATTCAGATAGACTCTCTAGTTGACCCTTTTTGAAAAATAGAACAAGTGCAACATTCTGGCTGAAGCTCATTGGTAGTACGTATCCTTATCCCGACCTGGATTTAGTGTTTAGGCGGCAAACAAAAGCACCAATTAGAGACGTTCAGTCAATGTTTGCACACCCATTCTCTAGTTGGACAGCGTCAGTTCCAGTATAAGTTGGCTATGAAAAAGGCGAAATGCAAATGTTATGTAGTGGTTATCTTTATTGGTTGTCGCGGGTTTACTCAGCCCAAGCGGAGTTTCAATATTCTTTTCAGTCTGCTGGCTACTGATCATGACTACATGAACATTTTCGACAAATTCCTTCTATTATCTCTCACGGTTTCTGAGTCCATCATCCGCGGAGTGATTTTACGGTATGCAAACATCTCTAGTGGTTTTAAAATTGAACCAGTGAGTGCTGAACTATCCAGAACTCTCATTTCTATAGACCCTTATTTAGCTTTCCTGAACATGCTCTTAATGTTATGCAAACTAATCCTTAATGGAGCACCCAACTCTGTGTAATGTTCTTCGAGCGTCACTTCTAATACAGCGCCATTAAATGTATCGTCGAACATAGTGATCATACATTAGCTATCCCGTAACCTTTACAACTGTTTGATATGAAGTCAATTTATTACAAATGAACCAGATAACATCAAGAACAGCGTACTTGTAAATTTTTCTCGGTAATATGTCTGATTTGTTAACGAGGATAAATAGTCTCTTCAGACGAATCCCATAATTATGATTTCACACTTCCACAATAAACTTTCGAAATACAGTAACTGAAGGTACAGTGATCTTGTGGACGTACTGGATTGATATGGTCTCATCCAAAAAATAATCCAGATGATGTTGTTACCTAAATTTCTGAAATTTGTACTCACAATATCGTCACTCACCCAGGTAAATATTTGTTTTGTATTACAAAAGTTTTTTTTCTCGGATATTTCGTTAATGACGGTGGTTCACTTTTTGATCTCGAGCGGTCTGCAGGGTTGTTTAATGACCCCCATCCAAAAGACCATTGATGACGAGTGTTTACTTTTGTACTCACTTCAGTAATGCTGTCTAATATCCGATTCGTCTGTTGTTGGTAATTTTCTCGAAAAAAAATTGGCTTTAGCTACTAAGTTCTTCTCAACAGATTTATCAAAGCAAAGAGAAGAAAGGTTGTAAAATATTAACACTTCGTTTATTCTCATTAACTGCCGACATAAACGCACATATTGTCTACTACTGACAAATAGAAACAGACAGGGCACAGGAAGCAAACTTGCACACCACATTTCGTATTTTCAGCACTGCGGCCCTCATAAGTTGCTTCAAGCAATTCTGCCGTTGCGTCCGGATTGGCATAGTTTCGCTGAAGGCCAGTAGCCTTCAACTTTAATTATGTAGCAACACCCTGACTGGTGAGTCAACCCTTACTACTTTAACTCACCCAAGAACTTTGAAATTCCTTCAAATCTCCTATCAAGACTTCAGGAGCCATGAGTTTACAAGTAAGCATATTCTCTTGAACCCAACTATCATCCGTTCAAGTGCATACAACTTACTGATTGCCACTCTAAGTACAATTTACTTGCAGATGTTAGAACTTTTAATGGTATTTCAACTTAACCACACCACGTTAATCAAAAGAATTTAGTGTCTAGTACGGAATATTGTTTTGTTCTGTTATTTCCGCCGTCTGTAAATGGAAGTAAAGTGACTGGAAGAGGCTGTTTTTCAGAGCTTTATACATTCTAGGAAAACGTTTCGGTTGCCTTCACCGGTAGGTTGTGCGCAAACTGATGTACAAGTTACAGAGCCTCTTTTACTTCACTGATTAATATTGTATGGGTCGCAAAATTGCGCTAGAAAATATGGTATTTGGTGTATATCTGGTGCATTGCTGGTGTGACATTGGGGCTACATTCGTACAAGTCGCACAACATCCCTGAAAGCGAACTATCACCAGTTCATTTCTGCGGTAGCCCGACTGGTAATTCACAAACTTCCCCACCTATGGCTTTTCCAAAACCAACAGCTGGAAGGATATTCTCTAGATTTTTCATGAACACATAGCGTCTTACAGAGAAGTGTGAACATGGCTAACTGACAAACGAATATTGCAGTCATATCATAAAGGCACTGAGATACCCTCAATTCAATACGGCTGTAGAGAATGTTGTGCGCATTTCGGCCGTTATCTTCTAACGAAGTGTTTCCTTTGAAATCGCTCTCATCGTTACGTACAATATTCCGCATGTCCAGTCTAACCATTGTTACTGAGAGAAAAAATTGTAATAATCCATGATATTTTGGCTAACTCGCAGTATATGAGCCACTTATACTATTTTGTCGAGTAGTTTCAGAAGTCCATTCAAAAAATAAAACAGTTTGCGACTTAGTGATACCATACCGTCAGTAAGATTGTTTACATAACCCTGTAGCTCATGGAGGCATCCACTCTGGAAGCACTTGCAGATCGGACACTTTTTCATCAACAACTTCTTTGTCGTATTCAATATTTTGTTGCTTCAAAAATATAAAACAACACGCTTAATATACATTACGCTTTGTCAAGGCTACCTTCAAAATAACTTTTCAGGTACATCAAACTCACATTAGACGGCAAAACTCAGGAAAACAGCATGCTAAAGATCATTGCAACCGACAACCAAATTAGGTACAGTTATTTTATGACTATTCCGCGGGCTTTGCATACAGAGATCTTTAGACGCGTGCACGTTACACTGTGCACGCTAAATTTTCCAACTGTTTCAAGATACAATGGAAACGACTCATTCGTCATAAGAGCACTTAGTAATTTTAGGTCATTCCTATCTTTTGAAAAGTTTCTGAGCCGGAAACTCCATTCCAACGGCACACCACAAAGCTTTTAATTAACCACAAATTTTATGATACCATCAACATGGTAGGTAAATAAATCAAGGAGTTTCTACTTATGCTCATTACTAGTTGGGATACTCGTATTATTTCTTTCCCTGCTGAGCTTGCGTGTTTGTTTTTTGCCACTACCTGTTACCAATGACTATATCTCTTTCTATCTGCGTGAGCTTTCCACAATGAGAAAACACGTAAGCCTTGGAACGTTTTGTTGATAAGTTTTAAAATACCTGCCCCGTGCTACTCAAAAAGAACTGTAAACTAGCATAGTCATGTATTTTCAAACGACTAACAGTGATTAAACAGAATGACTACGTGAATCATCGTTGACTGGTTGGTTTTTGACATTCATATGGGGTAGCTAACTGGCCGTGATGAAAGTGTACAACAACATGGCAGTTGTTGGACGTCAATTTTTCAGGGACGTTTTGCGTGTGCTAGGAACCTTCTACCGAAATGAAACCTCCTAATTTTGTTGCGACCGGATGTAAAAGTGAGGTTATGACTGCTAATATTTCCCCGGAAATATAACAGCTCGCCATAGGTATTTAGTAATCAATTATTCCAGTCGTCTTTTTATAATGTTCAATACTGCATCAAATCACGGACTTTGATATATAGACTTTCCATGGCTGCCACCGTAAATTTCTCCACTTGTTCTTTAACTATCACTTGATTCATGTGGAGTAATCACAGCATTATTTCTTCATTCAAGAGATATTAAAAAACGGAAAGCATTCACACTTGTAAGTCCTGTTTGTTCTGAATCCTCTACGAAATTATTCGGAGTTGATGGAAATTGATGAAGTTTACATGTAACTGCGCATTCTGAAAGTTAATTCATTCAAATCATCCCCAAAGGGATTGTGGTTTGTTCACTCAAGACAGTGTCTGCCAATAAAGGATACGGCCCCCAAGATCGTTATGTCAATTGAAATATATAAACGGCCTAACGTTAATGAATGCTTGCGTGGTGATGTGGTTTATTATTAGTAATTATTTATAAACCCTGTTTTCATTAGACTGCTGACTTCAACTATGAATAACGGTCGCGAGCATATTCTATTCAGACTTTTCATTTTAGCATTCTTGTTTTCATTTTCAATGCCAGTTCTAATTTTATAACCGAGGACGCGTTACAAAATAAACTAAACCCACGCCCTAAGTCAGTTAAACACCTTTTTTTCAAAAAACAGAATGTCGGTCCCTGAATGTTGGTTGTTCTAGCTGTACATCGGCGCTGGCCCTTATGGGTCGATGCAGGGCTCGAGCGATATCTGTGAGAGCCACGGCTCAGAACCCCGCCCAAGCATCTTGTGGCCGAAGCTACTCTATTCTAGTGTTTATACCAACAGGGATGTATTTTTTTCTTTCCGTAAATACAAGTAATATTCTCACCAAATAACTATCCGTCTACTTCACTATCTTTAATGCCAACGAGAACTAAGATACAATTATATCCATTTAAATGGAACAAGGACCGAAGAGTTAATTTAGTGCGTATGTGCACAAAAATTAACGTTTTCCAAGGTATACGCGACGAATACCAGATGCAAAATAAGAACACGAATAATTGCGGGAGACCGAATGTGCATTATACGACAATTATGATATGTCTCAGTAAGTGCTAAACGACACCAATAAGTGGAGGCAGCTAGGGAGCACACCGGAAGAATTCGTTCGGCTTACTTTCGTGCTTTCTAGCTACACACATTAACGACACACATTAATGTGTGCCGTTATTGGCACGCGTGTACGTGTCCATAGGTCGACAAGCATGCAAACAAAATAACGCGATGGCATGTAGCAAGCAGACGGCAGAAAAAGTTCTTTACGATCTTATGAACAATGTGAACTAAGATTTTGGGAAGAATTTTATACATCCTTTTATAAAATGATTTTTATGAACTATAGTTCACTGACGTCATCGACCCTATGAACACAATCAACGGAATATTCGGCGTATTAAAGCGGCTAAATAGGGTGGGCACGCCGATGAGTTGTGATTGGATGAATGCTGCAGCCTACGCACGGGTGACGTCCGCTGTCACGGAGCTGTCCAATCAAGTTTATTCAATTTAAACGTGCATGGCTCGGTGATGCAGGGCGGAGGGAACCGATCGATACGTGTGGTCTTCTCGATTGGATGAATCTGTTGGGTCGTATGGCGGAGTTATGAGCGCAGTCGACTGACGCATTCATTCGTGAGCTGGTAAAGCTGTCGGCGCGGACTGCTTCTGATCGATACGTGCAGCGTTTGTTGACAAGCCCTGAGGCTTTCATTATCAAGGTGAGTCGCTGGTTGTGCGTCGGTTCTTTTTGGGGCGTGTTATTTCCTGCATGAACATAATACCTCTGTGCACCAAATGTTTCTAAGCTGAATATGCAAGGAGTTTTCATACATGTTGAAAATGGCATATAGGGTATTTTTTAAATGTCCAAAATAAGCAATTAAGTGCTTATGATGCAGGTTGTTTACGTCTTAATGAACAGGCTTAAGTTTGACCAATTTTGCTTAAGTTTGCCCAATATACACTAATTAGTGTACATTTTATGCACTCGGTGGAGCGATGAGATCTTTAGAAAAGGTTCACTTTTTTAAATTCTTCATGTGTGTAATTGTCAAACACGTATACTGTCCTACTGCTCATTACAGGTACTTGAGAGTGTTTGGAAGTCGGAGAACACATAAAAATGCAATACAATTGCCATCAAAAAGGACTCCTAATCGCTGGATACGACGATGCATGCTAGCGGTGGATTCCAGTGATCCGTTTGAAGGTGGTGTCCTTACAACAGTACCGACGGAAAGTGAGCGTGAAAGCTTTGTGAACTATATATATATAGTTCACAAAGCTTTCATTAATGAACCTTGACGACGTCAGTGTACACTGAGAGTACATGTACTCTCATGATATTCTATATCTGTTTCACACAATATAAGGCAAAACTACGTAATGAAGATATAATCTGAATAGCGAACTTACTCCAAGTGTTTCAATTTATCACCTCGAGGAACCGCAATATATCTTTTACCAACGTCAATGTCTTCAATGGATTTCATAGGCTTTCCGGACTCAATGCTTATCAGCTGGTTGATTGCCGGATAAAACTGTCCTAACTGACGTCTTGTTTCTTCCAAAAGGGATTCCAAGTTGGAAGCGATTTTTGCGTTAATAAAAACTTTATTGCCGGAATTATTTGAATCGCCATTTCTATGAACTACAAAATTTAAAGTGTTGCCTTCTCTGTTATGATCACATTTTATATTATCGAAACGCTCCATTACACCGAGACAACCACAGCGATAACGTAAAACTATTTCATAAATAACAAATCTCTTTTTGGTCAGACATTTGGTAGTTAAAACAAGTCTTTTCGAAATTTGTTTGTATGAATAAATTCAAAAGGAAAATCCATCTGAAGCTGGTTTTGTGTACCAAAATATAGTCTTCGTTTTTTTAATTTTTTCTATTCGGTTCGGTTTATTTCATAATCCCGGCTGAAAAGTATCCGCAGGGAGTAAATACCCATATGAATAGACTGTTATGTGAGTTTTAACGTATTTTGAATGTGAGGTTGTATAAACAGTACCATGTGGAACTGCGACCTCCAGGTATTTGGCGACACGGTGTGCAACTAGATACGACAGCAGTAGGTGATTTCCTGACAAAATGTGAGCTTTAGTCTGTTATCTGATTACCATAATTACTGCTCACTGTAATCGGGCACAAGCTGGTTTGGCAATAAAGTAGCCAGAAATTAAGTGAAGTTATGAAGTTACATACCCCACATAGTACGTTGAGTCTCAAAGGTCTATAACTGTACGCACTGACGTCTATGGTCGACAGTCAGCCTAAGTGCACCCTATAGTCACAACGCCACGCCCTATGGTTACACGCCAAGGAAGGTGAGAATAAAATGGGAGTATTTGAAATCATTTATTACAAGTGCATCACTATGAGCATCATTCCAAGCGGTTTACTGCAGCCTGGTTTTCTGTTCTGCCTCACTGGAAGTCCTCTTCGTGCTGTGTGTCCATGTTTAAAAGTAAGCGTTAGGTAACTTCAAAGGTGTGGCATAGCTTACCACAGTCAATGACGTCCGTAACATCACTCGATATTACTTTCACTTGTATTCGTTTGCTATAAAATTCCCGATCTTTGAATACATCTTTCAATCCTTTAAGATAATCCATCACCTAAAGTCAAATTTATAAACAATGAATCACTTACCAACATAAGACGGTTAACTATTAATCGAACATGACCAGCTACTTCAGATGAAAACGCATATGTACGCTTGTAATGAAACAGATGTGTGAACTACAATAATTCTCGATACAAAAATAACGGACTCACCGAAGATTGACAACGTTCGTGAGACGTCCAATGATGCTGGAAAGTTTTCAGATTATTCCAAGCGTAACTGAGGATGCGAAGTAACCGAGCTGAAAGAAAATCCAACCAATAGGATGTTTTAAACTGGGTAGCAAACACCGGCTTCGTAGGAAGAACCAGCAAGCACGTGTAGCAGAGTTTATTCGAAAACGTTTTGTGTTGTTGTTTTACTCAAGTCAAACAAAAATGTACAATGTGGTCCGATGCAGCAGTTACGCAATGTTAGATAAATGAAATACAACATAGTGAGAACTCTACACATTCACAACACCCACCAGTTTGTAATATGCCGCAGTTGGATGACTCACGTGAACAATAGTAATTCCTTGAGCAATTGACAGAATGTCCACGTGCTGTAATGGATAATACGAAAGTTAGTCACTGAACTGGTGAATTGCAAGCCGTGTTCACATCCACACAATTGAGCACACTAATCCGTAGGAGGCGTTTATTCAACAACACATGCAATGCAGAAGTATGACAAGGTGATGGTGAAAGACATGTGTTCAAGTCGACAAAACAAGCGCCTTACAATTAATCAGTTTTCCCCCGTTGTTGCTTCTGGCGCTCGATCCAGTTACGTGACTGCCGTGAAACCTGGAAGGGAGGGGGAAGGCACAAGTTGTTAGGCGCGCAGCTTGACTAATGCAGTTGCTGTTACAATTAATATTTTCAATCTCAGCGCCAAATGAGGAACAAACCAATAAACGATCGGTTAAAACAAACATTTCAAAGGTCGTTATAATTTTTGTCGCAAAAACCGACGATTTTCACAATCTTGAGTAACACCATTGGAATATTACCATATATTCATGGATCTTTCAGAGATCGGCTGTTTTACGACAGATTATGCTCCCTACGGATAATTTTCATCCTTGTTGTTTGGATAGTAAGTGGCATGTATCGGGATGCACACTCATAAGCTGTTAGGTAACCGGAGTTTGTGCAATGTGTGGGAGTTGGACCGGCTTACTTATGTGTTTCGTGTGTGCTTCCAGAAGGGTTACTGCTGCGACACCTTCGCCGAATTCGATCGCAAGTTGAAAATGTCTCAACGGTGGGAAAAAACGAGTTACGTTCATCGAGATTGTGTCACGCGTGTACAGCGCTACCAAGATGTGGTACATAAAATTCCACAGTGTGCAATGTGCAAGAAACGCCACCTCTGTTGTGTGCACTACGTTAGTAAAAGTAGACTGAAGGGAAACGTAATTACCAAGTGGGTGTTTCTTGTGTGGCACGGATAATGAAGTGGTGCTGTGGGTTTCAGGATTTTTCACAGCCATTTGTTGACCGGGTGCCACATAAGGACGGAGTTCCACAGATCTCGCCTTGTTACTTAATTCACTACCATCATACAGTGTTGATCGTCCCGGGAGTCTATCCGGCGAGTCATAAATTGGAGAATGTTCCATAGGAAACTGTATGTCACCCGCTGAAGATTTTTCACAGAACCACGAAGTTGTTAGTTCCACAAGGCGTAGGTGTGACACAGTGACGAATAGGAGGAATGTGGATATGGTATGGCAAAAGTGCGAGCTAGCCGGTACACGGTATGTGATTTGGAGATTCTAAGGAAGATTCTACAACCAGTCGGTAAAGTGTGTAAGAACAAACGATTAAGACAATCTATTGGTGTTTCTTCGCCGACTACGGAGGTATTGCAGAACTCGTTAGTAAACTGCGATATTATGGTTGCTGGTTCTACAGCTGAACGCAACAACGGTGTCTATCATTCATGGCACGTTTCCGTAACAGATTGTAGTGGCAAAGGTAGAAACGGTTTCCATAATTTCTCTCCTACGCTACAATGTCATGTTGGTAAGTTTCAGCAGTTTATGCCTACAAAGTTGTGGTCGACAGGTACCTCACAACACTTTACGGTTTATAACAGTGAGTTGTTAATGCTGAGCTTTTATTCTGTTCATGTTATGTGCGGGAAAATGTGGCGAAGAGGTGCAGGAAGTTGAAAGGAATATCTGTGAAAATAAAGAACTTTCTAGCTGAGGAAGTACTACCTGTACTACCAGTCGGAGTTAGTGTTCAATTTATAGTTGTAACGAAGAACTTGGCGAATAATTTTGAACCGGCTTGCTTCCGACAAAATTATGAAGGTACTTTGCACTTCGGTAACGGGCCGAATAATAGAGTGAAAGCAGCCAATAATTATCTTAAAGGAAATCTACCGCGGTCGACGTTTTATAAGTACTTTGAGACAGGAATGAATATTCGGAAATGCAATTCAGTAAATTGTGAGAAAGCCGCTGATGGGGGTTTGCCGTTCACTGTCTGAACACAACGGCAGTTGTGTTCAGTGGACTGCAGTTGAATACGTACGTATGCAACATGGCGTTCGACGATAAAAAGAAGTGTTCCGGTATCAAAAATAGATTCTGGAGGTTTTCCCATGTTTGTAAACCCAATGTTGGCATCCAGGCGCAATCTCTGTACACGCGCCAGTTCTCCACTATCTGAGAACTGCCGTGCAGACACTTTGTGTGATGTTGCAGTAATGACTCTGTCAAGGCAAGCGATTTGTTTTGAAACTGTAGTCGGCTGTTACCAAATCTTTCAGAATGCTTTAAAGGAGGCACCCCAAGGTGTGGACGTTTTACTCAGGAAAATCCGAAAATTTGGGCAACTAAACTGGTGGGAACTAGAGGTGTAACATCTGAAATGTATCAGATTGTGAGCAGCATGCACATAGGGAGCTATGACTGGACGTTTCAGGCGCTAGAGCAAGCTTTAGATATAGCTACATCAGGTAAAAGCGGTCGTGGGTTACGCACGCAATTTTGTTCTGCGGTGCCCATGTACACGTCAATGCCGTTTAAAATGTGCCAGCTTTCCCTCATCTGTTGCATCAGCACGTAGAAAGCAATGCTCGTAGCAGACACTTACGCTTGTTATGAGAAGATAGCTGACTATGAGGAGTGATACAGAGTTTACAGGAAGTGCCTCGCTACACTTTATTTGTGGCAGCTTGCCGACAAAATATGTGACAAGAAAGAAGCACAGAGTTCGTTGTGTGCACATCACATCCGTGGATGACCAGCATTGTTCGGGATGTGGCTATCAGGAATTATGGAATTTTGACGCAACTAGCCATATGCAGTGTGACACTTGCAGCCACCAGTAGCGTAGGAAATGTGCGAGACATTCTGATATTCACGTCAATATCAAAGTTTGCTTTGGTTGGTGACTACAACGTTTCCAACTTAACCGCTCAGATTGGGTGTCTTCGTTTTGGTAAACACTGTTAAATCATTACCCGTAGTCGTTTTCTGCATCACCTGGTTTCCCACGTGTGTTGAATTCTTTTTCTCCCCGTTCGTCCAAATTTGCTCCAATTACTCGTTCCAAGTTTTACGTCGCTGGAGGGGCGGGTCTGCCGCAAAAACCAATCCCTCCTCAGAAACGGTGCATTGGCGTTGACTGTTCTTTAGTTGGGCTGATGGGGCCCTAGTACTCAACCTAATGACAACAGCACCATTCAGAGTGATCAACTACGCATTCTCGAATATTATGCAGTTCCCCATGTTACTTCATTGAAATGGATAGGGATGTACACGGTGGAATAGCCCTGTCTAGGTGGAAGTGATAAAGTTACCAACGTGGTGATAGCCCATGAACTATGAACACCACATTTTTCGAAAATTTTAAGGGGGGAACTCATTTTTAGTAGACCGAGTAATGGACCGAGTGTCGTGTATACTTCAATAGCTGAATTACCAGTCTGCAAAACAATTAAAAATGCAACTACCAAAGTAGATAGATTGGCACACGAGAAATAAGGCTAACTTTGCTGAGACTGATGCGCAGAACGCCGAGCTTTTCTACGGCCATCTGCAATCTCAGGTCAGGATTTGCCAACAGGATGTTAGGCCTTTTGCAGTGGGAGAGTTAATACAGGGGAAGAATGAAAAGATCGTAGAGGTAGTTAATGGTCATTTCTGCCCTGTGTACTGCCCTGACGGTTTATAAGTGATTTGAAAACTTCCTACCCGAGTCCGTGGGGCTGCAGCTCCTGATGGCTGACAAGTTGAGACCTTTTTGTGTGCGTTAGGCACGCATGCTAGTTGCAGAACGTGATTTCCCCAACTTTCGCCGTTTGGAAAAATATTCTGAAGCAAACCCCGGCTTTGTTAGCGTGGTCCCTGTTTCAGAAATTGATATCGACGGATTCTGTGTCATGGGTTGATATATGTTTGTTTAAATTGACCATTAATTGAAAACGGTGTTATCGCACACCTTTTTTGAAATTCGGTATGGCTGCCGATCCTGTGGTGGTTTGCGTGTGACGATGTCAATACCAGGATGCTGGAGTAATGTTCAATTTATTATGATTATTTCCTTTCATTCATCATTTTATTGTTTTGCTTATATTCTGAATTGTAGGAAATGGATTATATTGCGACTTTCAAGGCGATGTTTGAGAATCGTGAATTTCGCACATTCTCACAGTTCCAGGAGTGTCTTCAGAAGTATATGGATGAAGTGGGCATTATTTACGTGCGTGGAACGAGCCGTAGGTCGAAAAGTGCCTTGAAGTACGATAAAATAAGGTTTCGTGTTGCCCTGGAAACCTTGCAGATTTTTTATCGTTGTATGAAATATGAAAGGCGTAGGAATGCACGCAGGGGCATGCGACCTGTTTAGTGGGTTAACTGTTGTCATTTTTAACTAATCAGTTCTCGGGACACTTGTTGCAGATCAAGATTTAATGTGATCCGACGAAATGCCTGTCTGGTTGTCAGCTCTTTCGAGTTGGAGCACAACCACCCCCTCAATCGTTTGCTGTATGAATCCAATCCTATGAATCGTGGGCTCACTGTCAGTGAGGTGAATGAATGCAGGAGTCTGTTTCAATATAATACACCAAATGCCGACATTAAGCAATATATGGCTGATGTTTACGGAAAGTTTATTACGACCGCTGACGTTGGAAACATCCGCCGCAAATTGAAGCCTGCAATGTCAAGTGAGTTTGCTGTATGATTCGTCACAGAACATTAGAGAATCTTGAAGAGGTATTGTCGGTAATCAGTGCGACTGGTGTGGTGCGCACCATGCGGGATGAAGGCAACAGGTATACGCATATCTGTTTTGCCCAACGGATGCAAATTGAACTATTTCGACGTTTCCCGCATGTTGTGAACGTGGATGCCACCCACGGGACAAACAGACACAAGTATGTCACTATGCACTATGCATTCACAGTATTAGACGCTTCAGCTAGATTCACGTAAGCAATGAACAACGTCTGAGAATGCACTATGCATTCACAGTAGTAAACACTTCCGCTCAATTCACTTAAGCTGTGGTCAAAGTCTGAGAATGCACTATGCATTCACAGTAGTAGACGCTTCATCTTAAATCACTTAAGCTATGAACAACGTCTGAGAATGTACTACGCGTTCACACCAGTAGAAGCTTCACCTGATTGACTTAAGCTATGAACTTTGTCCGAGTATCCAGTAAGCATCCACGGTTGCAGACGCATCAGCTAGATTCACGTAAGCTGTGAAGAACATACTGGTATCCAGTATGTATTCAAAGTATTAGATGCTCCAACCTGATTCACTTAGGCTATGAGCAATGTCCGAGAATGCAGTATGCGTTCACACTTGTAGCTGTTTTTTCCAAAATATTTCCGTGAACAACATGGAGAACAAACAAATGCGATAAGTGTGGGAAACGTGTATTTGAAGCGTTCGAGGTACATGCTCGTCAACATTTTCGATTCCGTTGGTTATGACATTGATTGTAAGATTCTTCTGCACCACGATAGATACTTGGAGTTCTAAACATCAAGTTGTGATTGGCTGGCAGGCAGGCAGGCAGATTGAGTTCATTTATTCCCGCATATTGTTTCGTACGAACGACACACGATCTCAATCCAGTTGAAACGATGCAGTAGAGTGATTAAAATTCACTCCTAAAGATTCTCAGTGATACTATGGGACATGACGCCCTTTTTCCTACGCCGATTCATATACACCGGTGATGGAAAACATCATGCCATAGCGTCCTTTTCAACCATTTCTAGGAGCAACGTTTCGTCTACCATTATCTACCTAAAATCTTACATACCAGGAGAAATAGTATAAATATCGTATAGATAGGAAATCTGGAAACATTACCATACATGTTCCACCATCAAATACGTCGGTATTCTTGCTGAAATTCAGTGCAAACTTTGTGTGGTCGTATATTTCCATTTGGGCCATATCTTCAAAACGCCGCAACGTTAAGCGCTCTCGAACCATATGATATCGAATTTCGTCTTGAAAACTGCGACGAGCACATTTACCTGGCTTACAAAAGCCAATTAACGCCGATAGTGCGTTATAACGCACTATGTTTCCAGCATTTTCATGAAACTATAGTTTCATGAAAATGCTGGAAACATTTTTCGTCGCCGAACCAATACTTTTGAAACTTGATCGGTGTATTTCAATTGTTCCATGAACGCTGTTTATATACCATTGATATACTGTAGATACTTTGACTAAAAATTTGATTTTAAAATTTCCAAAATTATTTAAAAAACGAGGATTCGCGCCAAAATGGCCGTTGTGCATTTTGAACGACCTTCGAACCGATTCTCGAAAAAACGGGTAATTGCCTTATGAATAGCTTAGTCCCCATGTTTCAACGATGTTTCATTCGACGGAAATATAATAACGTTTTCCTGCTTTATCACATTTAAACTTTAGTAGAACCATATGCTCCTACATGTATGAGATATTTTTTTTTCCATTATATTCCACTATCAATTTTCC
>JTDE01000961.1:8251-66047 GCA_014338405.1 Paragonimus skrjabini miyazakii
GCCAACACCTCGGAGTTGGCCATGTGTTTGCGGGGTTGGAAGATGGATACCAATGAGCTCCGCATAACTATTGCATGGTACGCTATTGTCAGTTATTTTGAAAAAACAATTACACGGAGGCAAAAAATTAATAATTATGAATGGTGTGCAAAATGGGAATAAATATATGTACATATACACAGCCATATAACTAGATAATGTTCGAGGGGAAAAATATACATAGGGCGCACTTGAGTAATAGGGAGCAAAAGTGTCAAGTCGGGCTCACCAGTTTAGATGCTGGTTTGCTAATTAAAATGCTTTGTAAGTAGTATCGGTAAAACCATTAAACATCTGAATAATATCTGAAGGATATGCAAACAAAGTGTAATATAAACGATAAACAAATATAGCGATTGCATTTACAGAACAAAATACAGACAAAATACAGATATGTAATTAGTGGATGTGTATTAGTGAAGCGTTGGGTGGAGTCCTATAGGCGTCGATGTGGTGATCTAGAAGATAGAAACTCTGTGTAACCCATGGAGCACTGTAGATATGTTTTGTTCATCGGCACGCGAGAGACCCAGATGGGTTGTGTTCACATGCTTGGGCGATCTCGTTGTCATGCCGGTCAGGCGAAGAAACTGGGTTGGATCACGTGTGGTAGACTGATATCCGAGATGCGATTGGTTGTATGTGTTGCTGTGTCCGCGTGCGTACGTGGGTGTGTGCATGTGAATGTGGATGACCGCGGTGGTGTTGGCAACCTGAGTTAGTCGAAGCCACTGGGGGTGTATGCGAGTAGGGGCCGCTCAGCGGTGGATGTGGGCGTAACACTCTGGTCGCATTCGACAGGGGGCCGGCCCAGGCATATGACCTCGACCACACCACAGTGTGACACAACGTAATTGACCATATCATTCAACCGTGACACTGCTCTCACATCCACAGGAGTTAGCATCATGATGATAGCCCTCGTCTTCTCGGAATCTACTTTTAGTCCATTAGAACGTTGGAAAAAATCTGAGTGGCTTCCCGGAAAGCCACTGGCTGGCAAATTACTTTACCGATGCAGCGTTTTGGAAAACCTTGTATCCAAATTTCGGTCGTGAATTTACAATAGTTTTCCAAAACTTGACACACCGTCTACGACGCACGTGACTCCTTTCAGTCTGTCAATAACCCGGATTGAACGTTTTTGTAAAATCTCGATGGACAGTTAGTCTGACTGACGTACATAACCAACGAAAACGTCAAAAGGGCATCCCAAATGTGGTAAAGTAACTGGACTGCCCATCCAGTTTTAGTTACCTAAGGCCAAAGATAAGCCTACGTGAAAAATCAGGCTTGACTCAGTTCGGGTAGAATGCTAACACAGGTTAGTAAACGGTAGTATTGTCTCTGGCGTACTTTATTTTGCGGCCTAGACACAATACACAAACAGATATCACCTGACTTCTTCTACGTTACGGCAATCTGATTGGCATTGTCGGTCAGGATTTTAGCTAAAACGATCAAGTTGAGTCGAATTAACCGGTCTTACTCCACTTTACACCTAGCATGAATGGCCAACGAAATTCCCCGGGTTTGTGATGTAGTAGGGATGGTATCGCTAACCGCAAATAAGTTGTCGGCGCCTGGCATCAAACCCAGAGTCGAATCAAAAACACAAGAACAGCATTCACATCCATCTGAATCTGATCGACTATGCACAGATTTCCTACTGTCTGCTTGACCCGTTGAGCCTGTTCACTACCCCACTGGCGTCTTCGTTGACCAGAATGACTGTACACCACCTGCATCTTCACAGCCATATCGATCACACGTTAGTGTTCAATGCAAGTGTGTATGTGAATGTGAGGCCTAAGCTGAAGTCTATCGGAACGCTTAATACATGAATTACCTTTGAGGGAAACTTCACCTGTGACTGCATTCCTTTCAGGTTACTAAATGAACTTTTCTGTTTCATAATGGACATTCGGATTATCTTCGGTAGTTTCATTGCTCTTCATTTAATTCACGTAGCTGCGGAATCCGATTGTTAATATCAAGAATCTGAAGCATACTATTTTCAACATTGCGAAGAGCACGTTTGGTGAGGAGGTGTAAATTGCTGCTTTGGTGATAAACGACATTTACAGATCGAACTGGTTTGTGGTATTCCTTTTTTAGATAGGACAGCCGGACTTTCACGAGTTTTACTGGGTGCAGCATTACGATAATGAACCAGAAGATTGCCAATAGTTTTATTGGATTCACATGGACTTGTTGTTTGGACAAAGCTTTCAGTCAATTCATTTGACCGAAGAGGTCGAGCAGTAGTGTGGGAATAAAGACAACCACTTTGTGCTGGCCAGTTACATAGTTTTGTTAACAAAATGAGCACCGGTACTAGCAACTTGTGCTACTCTGTGGCATACTTTCTCGGCTGAATGATTTTCTTAACATCTTTATCATAGATATCGCATAAGTGATTTTGGTGAGTAACACTTCAGACTGTGCAGAATATGAGTCAATGAGCACCACTGCATACCACTCTAATAAAAACGATTGACAATAGTCTGTGTGATTTATTTTCCAGACTTTACTTGGTACTAATCACGGAACTCACTGTGAACGTTTCAACTACGGTTTATCTGGACAACTTATATAATTAACGACAGCATGAACAATATCCGCGTTTATCTGTGGGCACCAAAACAAAAACAGGATCGGAGAATTCTCCTTCTCAACGCCAATGCGCATGGGAACAAATTCCACTAAAATCTGCTTTTGAAGTATTACAATTATGACGGTTCTATCATTGTTGTATCAGACTCTGTCAGGGGTGATAGCGAGTTCAGCTCGCCACATATACAACGCAGGAAATTTTCATTTAATCTATAGGCGTCACTTACTTCAAAGTATTGGCAAGACATGTTAATAGGAAGGTATTTTCTCATGGCCTAAGATCGATCGAGGAGACAAAAATTATACAGGCAAGTAGTCTAATTCGCTCACTTCCTCAGACTTGGAATGGCCTGACAAATATTCAACGTGCTGAATCAGATTAGAATTGCAATGTTCGATCGTAAGGAAGTATTAGGCTCGAGTTTCGCTCTCATTTGAGCTCGTCGGTAGTGCACATTCTTGTCCGAAAGGGGCCGACTGGAAAGTCTATGGGAATACGACAGCTACGATCAACATTCTTTTCCATCAGCGGACTTTCTATAGTGTTTTCTTTTAAGTGAAGCAGAGACGTTTATATTAGTGAATTTTCTTCCGAAGTCTTAAACCAAACTTTCCTTTGTACTAGAGATGTTGTTTTATCTTTGCGTTCTTATGTCTTCTCACTGAAGAGTTCACGCTTATTGTTTGTTCTCTGAAGTGATTATTCAAAAGTAATGTCTTTTGTAGTTGACGATAAAATACTTTCTGGATATGCATATGGGTTGTTAATCCTACTTACTCGATGTGTTTCTGTCACACAAACAATTTAAATGTTTAGACTACCGTTCGTTGGACTGTCAACACACACTACACCAGTTTAACTTCAGTTTCCTAGCTGTTTGAAATCGATATGACTGCTAATACAATACAGGTCAAATGACCAATCTGATTACCCTAGAACTATACTTTTACTAAACGATCCTGACCAGCTCAAATTAGCTTACGTCCTCTCGAATTTTTCGACGATAACTTTTTTTCAATAATACTGTAGATTTCACTGATCTGCGGCTCACAGCTTCTGGACCCTTACGCTACAGAATTGTGTACACCGGAAGCGACCGACAAGATCACATTCATCAGTTATTCCAATAAATTTTTAAACGTTACTTTCCCAAAAAGCCGATTAGACAAAATGTTAGGTTAAATTAAAAATTTGGACCTAGTGAACAGATGAAAAACCCTGTTTGTAGATCAATTACGTACGCTTCCATCAACTGATAGACTGGTATTAGTTGACAATGAGCTGAATGAGTCTTACACCCTGCTTTTAGTTAGTTCATCTGTGACATGTTATTCCTGAGCCGGTGATAACTGACTCTCATTAAACGTTCCCAGTTTAGTAAATGTGGCTGCTGGTAGAACTCCTAAATAAAAGGTACTCATAGTAAACTTTTAGCTAAAATAACATTATAATTATCAGACGCATCTGTTTGTAACCTACAAAATTGTTTGCATCCCATCACAAAAGCAGCTGGAGGCACTCACTGGCTTGCAGCGTTTCTATGGTTTAGCGGAGCACAAAAATATGTGAAGTTCTTACTGGGTATTTCACTTACGGTTCCACTATCCAGCAACACCACAGATAGTTATCAATTTCCTGAGGGTATATGGAGAGAACCGCGCTAGTCTTGTGAGCCAAGAACGCGGATGACACAAGGGTTATTTATTCAAAAAACAACTCGTGGGTTATTCGTTTCAACAGGACAACAAAACAAAAATGCTCATCTGCGTACGGCAATGGGCCCAGAACGTCACGGTTGCCACAAAAGTCAATGCTCTGTTCCTTTACGTTCCTTTACGTACCACGAACCAGGTCATGCGATGTTGCACTCCGATGTTTCTTCCTGTATTTTCCCTGCGACTACATCAGTGTCAAAATCTATGTTCTGGCCTCACTACTAAATCGCACTGGTGTGTATAGTATAGCACGATCACTCCTCCTCACTACGCTAGTACAAAATAATTTGGATGTTTTGCATCCATACGGAAGGTTTTCTTGGAATCATGTTTAACTTTGAATGGCTTGTAAACCAAATTTCTAGTTAAGCAATGATGAATCACAATCGATAATGAAGGGCCGCTGTAGAATCAGAATTTATCTGGTACACAAGTCTGATAAATATGGTAAGCAGTGTCTGATGGTGACAAATGATGTTGAAAGATATGTTTACAGCATGAAAGATCACAACAAGGCGCTCATCGTCTGACTAAAGACTTGGTACTATGTCTTCTAAATGAAGTTTTAAACAAAATACAGTGTGCTACAAATGACAGTTTAGTAAATGGCATTTTTAATCAGGAAACTTTGTGGAAGGCGCTTCGCATTAACAAGTGCGTCTTGAGCTAACAGACAAGAAATACCAGAAGAAATCATTTTCACACAATGTGAATTATTCTACGCTTTGTATTCTGCTGGAATGAACTCAATATCAGTCCAAATATTTCTTCATCCTATACCGCATTCTATTTCACATGTGTATCACTGAGAATAAAGAAATTTTTCATTATGCAAGTCTATAACAAACATGGGTACCTGATGGACACCGCAGACAACATGCTTCGAATGCATTGTTGTTGCTTACTGAGGAACGGTTCCTGGACTTTATCGCGCTGATTATACAGATTATCTGTAAACAGGCGATCGATAAATAATTAAGCAAAGGGGATTTTATCCGCTCCATGATGTGTGAAAACTGTAAACAAAGTTTTCATTGAGCAAGCTTTTCTGCACGACTTGTATCTAGACAATAAAACTGTAAACAATTCCGGGTCCAAACGTCCCAACACCAAAGCTGTCAGAACAAGATCAGTGTAGCCTGTTACATGTATGTTTCTCAAACAAATGAATTCAACTGTCATGTCCCACTTCCGAAACCGAGTGGTTACCATTAATTAAGTTTTAATAAAACCGTTACAACAAGGTTTCAGAAACATTAAGGAGGTCGGCGAAATGTTTGGCTTTCTTCCCTAGGTTTACTGTAACGTATCATGTAATTTTAAGGCATTACGCAAAAGTTTTCTGTAAAGTGGAACGTCGATGACAAAGTAAACGTTTATTTTTGTATTAAACAGTTTTCAAAAGGTCGGAGACATGTATTTGTGTAATTCATTCACAGTATGATCATCTTCCTTTTTAATGAAATTGAAAAAAATCGAAATGCTCGGCATGGAATTTGCAGAACGGTAACTTGTCCCGTTTTTTCAAGTATCAATGAATTAAAAACCTTTCGCTTGCGCAAATGACAGGATTTTCACAGATAAGCAACGTTCATCTGAAATAATGTTATTTTGACGAATCGAATGGAAACAAACAACTGTCAACCGCGTCAAATTTACCAACAGGAAATTCCGTTTCACACATGTATGCTGCAACGAGAACCGTGGAAATTTGATCGGTCATATAGTGAATAATGGGTTGCAAGAAGCGCGATGCCTGAAAAATACGTTTGCCAGACTACTGCTCTATCTGTAGCCGGAATTCGGCATCTCACACACTTCGGTTGGTTTCCATTGACTCAGTAAATAGATCGAAAACTAGTGACTGAGTTAACGGAATTATTAGAATCTACAGGATGTGCTACAACAGTACTGATGGTTGTCTTGGTACCTCCACTGTTGCTCCAGTCTGGGTGTTGCTCACGAATAACTTCAAACGTTCGATTAATTCTGACGCAGCTCTACAATATAAATGCTGCCTATCTGGCATGCTGCTGCATAACTGAACAGGCCCGCATTCGCTGCACTGGGTTTTCAGTGGTTACTCAGAGGATTTCCGACTATTTTCGGACATCTTATTTTTCCTCTCGATTTGTGTGTATATACAAATATTTCCAATGGATGGGGGTGTATATCTAAAAGTTTTCCTATGCCATGTAACCAGTCTGCATTTGATTCAACTTGACTCGATTTGAAAAAACATAAGATAATACAATGCGGATGACAAAAGTTGCCCTCTAATTTAAGCCATTAGAATATTAGGTGTCTTGAGGATATTTTCTCTTAAGACATCTAAACTGATAATAAGTAGGTGATCTGATGGCAATATTAGCTGGTTAAGTTTAACCTGTGATTTGTTAGACCACTCCAAAGGGCAGTCTGAAGAGTCGTTCAACAGACCAAATGGCAATTACCACCAATGTTGTAACCACAAGAAATGTTGTTATTGAACGTTCTGTACTGCTGGACACCCGTTACAATCTGTACACAAAATTTTAAACGTCCGCCTTACTCCGTACACTTGATACATCCATGCACTGGTCGTTCAGATTTGGCTTCCTCATTGAATTGCAGTTTTCAATTTCCCACCTTCCAGATAGTGAGGGTTGCTGTTACTTTCAACGTCTGAGTCTCCCCTTTCCATTTGCGCCATGCCGCTCATAATGCTGATATAATAGGACTCACACTAACAGTACAAGTGAAACAAACATATGTCATCAATTACGGACAATCATTCAATGGTTTATGTCTTTCTCTAATGTAATGTGCAATGAAACTTGTGTTCTTCACTCAACAGCACCTTTGTCACTGGCGACCCCGAGCCACTTGTTTTTCGGTTAAATTTTGAAAGTAGTTTCAAGCTATACAGATGGTCTCCAAGAAGAGTTGGATGGCATTTTATCTGGGACACCTAAGCAAAGTCACTGGCTCTGGGGGTCGAAACTCTTAAACCATATTCACTGGAACATCCATTTTTGTTCAATATACCTAATAACGCTTTAGGTATATTTCCATGCTTATAAAGTAAGTCGTGACTTACTTCATATTTCGAATGCTAAACCTATTATTACTCAGTCTATTGTTTCCATATTTCTTCATAATCATGTGAGATTGTCAGACAACGAGAATAACATTTTATGAGCAAACACTGAACCCAAGTACACTAACCATGGACCAAGGACTCCACGCCATTTGAGGTTCATTGTCATATAAACTCTCTTTAGTGCATTTAGACAGATAGGAGTGTCTTGGCAAAATCCACGGGGTCGTAGGCTTGTGGAAACTGCTATCTCCACCAATTTAAACGTCTCTTTTAACACGGTTGTATCAGCTTAAGAATAGCAATTCCGTTATCTTTTAGCATGCATTGTGTTCTTCACCAAAGTAAAACGTATATTTACATTTTATTATGAGTTAAATAACAAATTGCATGATACAGTATATGATAAAACCATACTTGTTGACTATTTAATCCAGTCTGGCCATACTAGTGGACACATGTTATGGGCAATCGATACAACCACATAAGATCATTTCTTACCAGTCACATCTGGTCCATCCGTACTGATCAACAGAAAGTCCTGAACAGGCAAAACTGTGCACACAGAGATAACCATCAGGACTGGTTTTAACAGAACTGTCGAACCGTGGTAATTATTTTGGTCTATGTGACGACGGAAATGCCAAACAAAAATGACACCGGTGCACGTTGACGTCTTGACTACATTACAGTTAATGAAAGCCTGACTTATTAGTACATGTCACCTTAATTTCTTTAACTGTTTACCTAATTTCCCCCAAAAACTGAGGTCAACCAACTATTTGTAACTACTGTTCACACGAGCAAGTATCTATCACAGCCTTAGAGAAGCTGAGGGGAATCAGTTCTGCTGTCTGGTAGATGATTGTCCGGTACTATCATTCTTACACTCAGTCAGGACTCACGAGTGCGATTTTCTAAAGTGTGTGGTGCTGACAAGATTCAGTAAAGTCTGACCTATTGTCCCTTAATTTGCTGTTGGGTACTGCAGCTAACTACCCGCAATTGTTTGCTTGAAAGGCTTAGATAAGGCGATTCAACACACTTGCTGAGGAGAGCTAGATCCAAATCCATCTTGGAATGTTTCCGTTCTTTAAGTGTTGTAGCATGATTTTTTCTTCATTACATTAACCAAATCAACATTATCTGAAAGCATTCGGATCGTATTCAGATGTGCTGGTAACAACCACATACGCATTACCGTCAATTATGTCTCCTCTATTATGTCACGTGGCCTAATATGGACACTGAACACTCTTTTCCAATCGTTCAATCATACCAGTAGTGCCGGTACTGTGGTTCCTATTTTACAGTGAATGTTGTTTCGTCTGTGAGAAATCGTAAAGTCAGAAAGTCTAAAACCCCATGTTTACTTATGTCATTCAACCAAACTAATTGGTATACTGAATAACGATAAAATACAACAAACAGACCGATCAAATGGACCATTTATATTTTAAGATAACTCAACTTTTGTCATTATAGTGCTTCTGATGGACTGCCTAACTGTATTCGTCAAGCTTGCACTTCAAGAAGGCTTCGCATGCATACGCGGCCTGTATACTGTGGACATACTCTGTGAGTCACCAAAGTCGTTCTTGTACACAAAATCTGATGTAGGGATTTCCCGGATGACCATGGTAGGCACAAAAATAATCTGTCGTACTGTAAAACAAAATTTAAAAACTGCATCTTGATTTCCTCCAAGGTTAATGTCTCACCTAGTAGCTTAAGGTGAAAACGGGCTATTTCATCTGTATCTGCTTTGTCCACAAGGAATCACAAACGAAGTATTGACGATTTCACTGTCAGAACTGGATCAGTGTTACATATGAAGTTTGACAAGTAATAGCCTAAAATACCACTGATCAATATTCGGTGATTCTGTTTTTGGTTTTCTTGTTCTACAGTAGTTTCGGTACAGGAAAAGAAACATGACATACAATTACCGTTCAGCTAATCAATTATTCCAATTTAATTAGCCTAGCTGCAGGCAGACATTTTTTTGTAAGCGGAAGTTTGTGTGTGTATACCATAATTTTGTAGGCTCGAAAGCGGCATTATGAAAGAGCAATCTCATGTTCTACATCCGATTCACCAGTTAATAGTAGTACTGGGTTATTTTCATTAAGTTTGCGCAAACGGCCAGAGTGGCACTTTGAGCTTCCGAACTGAAGTTAACCAATATAAACAAAGAGTCTGACAAATTAGGGTATTGTGTGAGAAGGAGAAACGAAAGCGTAAAACTAACATTAGTTGACAAATCTTCCTAGTTAATGGTCATTAAGCGGAAAATGATGATCGGAAATACCTGGAAAGTTTAAAAATTTGAATGAAGCGGGAGAAAAGTACAGGCATGTTTACCAGAGTGAAGTAGAACCTACATCCAGGTTGTTTGAAATTACAGTCCTAGCGCGCTTAAAAAAGCCAAGCAACATTCACAATCACAATGACGCCTGCGTAGTTAATGGACATGGCGTTCACCATTAACCGACTTAACAGTGTCTTGTTTCAAGCGTTTCAAATATCCATTGTATTCTCTCGTTCCATGAACATTTCGAGCTGCCTCCTACTAGTTGTTAAGACTGCATGCATACGAATAATCACTTCGAGATTAGAGTAATGTTTGCTTTGAAAACGAACAGCGGTAGACCTGCCATTTTAATGACCCATAAGGTATTGCACAACCTATATGCTGGACCCCCGTCAAATCAGAAGCATATTCAAATACATAAGGACACAGCCCTATATAACATAATGGTCAGAAAACAATACGCAGGAGCTATGTAGGTTTCGGTTTTGGTCGATCAACCACACAAATAACTTACAAATTCAATTTGTGCCACACGTTCTTTGAACGAGGCAGAGGCTAATCATAAACCCATATGAATAAATCTGACCTTCATTACGAGGTTCTGCAACTGACTTTGCTATCCCAGACCACACAGTTTCATCTGCATTTAGTATATCACAGTCATGTATGCTTTTCAACCTACCTGTAAATGTTGTGCACACAATAATTCTGGGGAATCAGTAGAAAATTTGAAGGGATAGGAATTTCGACAATAAATTCTCATGTGGTTCCATCCTACAGAAATTGCATAGATACCAGGAACTTACTGTTCAAAACCTGAAGAGGTAAGTTGATGGGATAAAAAGCAAACTACTATTTTTGTCTCAAAGTGAAATTGCCCGTACATTGTTCATGTACACTTCCTGATAACCACCTAGTGGTCTCACTTATGCAGCCCGAACCACAGAAACAGTGAATGATTAGATCATGAAAGACCCAGAAAGGTTAAACGTATTTCTTCCTAAATCACCCAGTATCGATGGTTTCTGATGGAAGTTCAAAACAGAGACTTTCGCACACTGGTACTGTTAACGGCCTCAGTTGTTAGGCAAGTCAGCAACTTTAATGTCAGGTCCCCTCGTAAACGACGATGTTATGTTATATTTTTCTTGTGAGAAGTACCTACTTTCGTTTGACTTGATTACTCGTATGCATTTTTTAATGAACTGCTCGGGATATGTGTTGTTATTGGCAAAACCTGTTCAATTCCGCTTCTGTCGTATCCCGAGTACAAGGCTCACAGAGATGATTAGCACACGGTTGTGAAAGTGAAGATAATAGCTATTCCAGGGTTTCTTCCTTCTTACCAGTCACTATACTGATCCACTTGAGCTGTGAGCCACTAAACCTTTTAAGAATGGTATCTGCTAGTATGTTTGTCGTTCCAGGATAAGCAAATGTTTTTACAAGTTGCCTAACTCTCACTGGTAAAAATTGCGTGGTAAATATTTCAGACCATTTTGCGAACTATTCACTTCAGTTTCAATATCAAAATGTCACGGTGAAAGTTCACTGTTCAGTAAACAGGCATGAATATCAATTAAATTGGAAGTTCTTGAGATTACTATCAACTCACATTCTTAAATGATCGTTTTGCACACCCATTTTTCTCAAAGTTCTACTTGGTAAAAGTTCATTAAATTGATAACCTGTTAGATCATATCTACTAGATCACTACCTGTCTGACCTTCGAAAGTAGCTCTAGTTCATATGTGGTTGGATATAATCAACATGAACTGAGACAAACCGTGGGAACCGGTTAAAAATCGATGCGGTAGGTGTGATGCTGAGACAAAGAAAACACTACAAATGACAATGGATCAAAAATCTTACAGCAATTTTTCTCAAGAAAGTTCCTCTCAAGGTACCATTTATATCTTTTTTGGAATGGCCAATCCACTCCGTGAATTAAGGCACCTAGTAGTTAAGGCAACAATGGGTGCACCGGTTTTAAACCATAGTGATCACTTGAACTTCCAAACGTATGCAGAAGCCAATACTGACTGACAACAGTCAGGAGGAGTGAATGAATTTCGAACAACAAAAGAGGTGCTTGAAGATAGTGTTCGGTTTGGTATCTCAATGACGATAATAACGATCACCCAAAACTCTCAGTGTCATCTGGTAAACAGGGTAGACATATGAGACTAGTAATGGTACACTATGCTGCATATGGTGTGACTCGAACCAAGTAGGTGAGAAGGTTGTGTTATTATTATATGTTGGCCACATTGTTTTACACCAACCTTCATGATAAGCACTCAACCGTCTAAGTCAACCAGTTAACGGAAGCAAATCGAGCACATGAAAATAAGAACAACAGATAGGTGAAAGCTTTTTCTGATCTTTCTCTACTTGTAAGAACGTATAAAGACCGAAATCGTTCAGCCGGAGAAATGTGGTCTCCTGTGTTAGTGAACAGCTGCTAGAATTTTATAATCTAACACTCTTTCGTCAATGCAATTCAATAAGACCTCGGAAATTTAACAATAAAGTATTTCAATTGACTGATATTAATGGAAATTACTGCTATATTGAACTGACCCAGGATGACGGTGCGATAATCTCTGAGTCTGAAGAGAATTACTTGTTTTCCATTGTCACGACACTTTCAAAGAGTTCGACAAAACATTTTACTAACAATGAAAGACACTGGCAGTTAGTTATCGTCCGTCATAGTTGCACAGAAGTCTCTCGTTCTCACTACAATGCAAACTAGTCATTCAGACTTACTAACATATCTAATTAGCATGTAGGGATTTGAATGATGCGTTTGAGGCTTTCAGGTTGCACTTCAATGGCTCAACCCATCTTGTTGGACACACCTATATACCCCCATTGTATTTGTCCGTACATGTTCTCTTATTAGTCGGCTGAACTTTCCTTTTATACATTCAAGCGAATTACCTTTCTAGCATGTTGCATTCAACAATGCAACGTGTCCCGACTTTGATAACATTCCCCCCCCATATTTCTAGGGATATTGTATACTATAAAAGCAGCTGTTTATTCGACTAAGTCCCGACATGACTGTTAACAGTTAGCGCTCGAAGTAGGAGTTGACAATCATCGTTTGACGGTGTCATCGAGTCCGTCTTTGTCAGCAACGATAGTATCGGTCTTTCCAGCATGTTACCTGGCTGGTGCCTTGGCATGATTATTGATCACAAACAGCCAAATCAAAAGCAATCAGCTTCCGTTACACACGTTCGTGTCACTAGCTATGCCAGGTAAGGGCAGAAAGATACAACACTCCATACCTTTGACTGAATTACATGAGCTAAACTGTACACTGCCTTATGAAGATGATATACGACTCCAAGACCTGTGCAGTTGCACCCAATAAACGAATTACAAGTTAAGGACTATTCTGAAATTGACCAATCCTCTCGCCATACCCTGTAGGCCTCAGCTGGTTCAATCGGTGATATACAGCAGTAGGAATCACTACTATTTTTCTCCCAAATTGTGACAAATCCAAACAATTTTATCTAATTTTATCATTCACACTTATCCGGTACACACCTATTTGCTTGTAATATATGTATCGTTACAGATGGCAAGCACTTTTTGGTTATAAGTAAATTTTAAGCAAAGAAGCGCAACGGAAAGAAGGTCTAATTTATAAGAAACACATCCCCAGTGATCTTTGTTATGTTCCTGTCGATGAAAAATCAGATGGCACGATGATCTTTAATGAAACAAATCCTGAAGACAATACTTTATATTGTAACCTAGACGCAAGTTGTCATGTTTGGACGCGCTCATGACACTGTTAGCAGGCATATAGAGCACCGCTGGGATCAGAACAGCACCATCAGTCCGGTGACGTATTTCCTGGTTGAACTGGGACTGGGCTTTAGTGAAGCACAAAAACAGTAATTCGCTCATTCTAATTACGGGTAAATTAATATTATTATTGTGAGGATTTGCAATTACGTCACATAGGATCTTTATTGCTTTGAAAGGGGAAAATTAATAAATAGTAGAGTAATCCTCGAAAATTTAAGTTTCTTGTCTGGCACGTAGTGCCTTTGGGATAGAGTCTCTGAATTCATTGGCGTCATTAGAGCGGTATTTTGTTACATTCTCTTCCGGACTCACCTTATAAGACTTTACAGTTAGGTGAATAGCATACGTACATTAACTACCTAGACAGTATTTTACCTTTTCGCATGCTATACAGTCTTTGTAACTGCGAGATATACGTTCATTCAAGATTAATGTAATAATATAATATAATAATATAATATATCCACGACCAGTTTCGGTCGGCGTAGGATCCTAGAACATCCCCGTTTATCCGCTGCTGCCTTATCATCCCTGGAAGTTTCATTCTGATCTTTTACCCTATCGAACAAAAAGATATTCACTACGTCAACACAGTTAGCGTTATTCGGCGACATACTTTCCATATCTTTATGAGGTTTTGAGATTAAATCAAGTGTGTATTGTTCAAAAGACTATGAGACAGTCTATTAAGCATGGTTTTTAACCCAAAAGAACTTGCAGCAAGCATTTATAAGGTTAATTTCAATACCTTCGGAATTCATTTTGAAAGATGATTATGACTCTTGTGTTATTGAAAACCTACGACGATTGTGTTCTCAACCGCTCCGAAAACATTAATTCAGCCAGATTAATGTTTGTAGTCCCTCCTTCGGAGTGAAGAGAATTCGTCAGAAACATTTCTGCGCGTCCGCTAATTTTTCCCGCGATTCCTAAGGTATTTTCAAATATTGCTAAACATTACTCACAAGCAAGTGTTGCTGAACGTTCACATACGTACGTAATGTGACATCAATGGCGCACTGGTCAACACGGTTGCCTCATGAAAGCATGGCCGAACTCTAATGAGAGTAAACCTCAAGTTTATTACTTCTTTTCGAGAGGAGCCGACTGGAAAGTCAGTGGGAATGCGACGGCTGCAATCAATTGTGGTTGATGCTTAACTGATGTAAAAACCTTCTCAAATGATCGATTCGAAAACATTCCTACGTTTACATTTGAAAACCCCAACTTTTAAATCGAGTTATGTAGGCAAAATTTACATCTGTTTACTGTAGAACAACTGGTTACCAGCGCATTTTTAATTACTTCCGTCATCTTCCTTCCAAGTTCGAGTAAAGTTAGCAGCCAGCATATTGCACACAGTTTTCCAGGTGTTCCACTTATGACTCCCTTACAGGAATGTGACCTCTGTACGAGTTTGCCCATTGTATAGTACCTAACTCCCACAATTTCATCTTAAGCCTAATCCTCTTCCCTTATGCCACGTATCACGGAACCTTGAACAACATCCATTCTTACCTGACAATCGAAAACGAGCAACTGAACGCATATATAAGCACATGTTCAGGTTAAATAAGATTTGATTAATGGCTCTGGTCAGTTACTTGATCAATGCCCAACTTTAAATCCGACTAGTAAAGGGAAACAAACCGAGGCTAGTGCGTGTAATTGAAAGTTTCCACTTTCTTTGGAAGACTGGAAATTTTCTTACATATGGAACTACAAAAGAAAAGCATGTTTGCAAATGCCATTGCCCCTGTTCGTGCATATGTTTACGCTTGCGTTTTTGTTCGTTTATGTGCGCATTTCTATGTTTTTAAGGACAACCATGTAAGGTTGAATATCCTATCCGAAGGTGCAACATATTTGGTTTGGGATTTAGAACTCATTAATTATGCACTTCTTTCTACCGAGTCTAACATGTCTGTGTCCACCTTGCACGTCAGGCGCGCTTTATCCGCCTCCGTTTAATACCTAACCCAACTGCTTGCACACACAAGCATGGGCACAAACAAGCGACGAATTACAGGTCGGTACAGGCTGAAACATTTTCCCTTTCGGAAAAGGGACAGGGGGCGTTCATTCATCATTGTTTGTGTAGTAGGGGGTAGAACTAACCACACCGCAACGAAGCTGGTAGCACCTAGCAACACAAATAGCATCAACCTATTTAGTTGGAGACCATTTGTTATAAGTGGACGGATGACATTACTCATGAAACAGCGAAAATATGCTAGCGTACTAATTAGTTTGCATTTGCAGAGGTGTGTATGCGGCTGTGTGTATCTATGTGTATCTCTTGGGTCGTGTCCCGCAGACAGTCCTGCGTGCGTTCGCAGTGAACAATATGTTGCGTCGAATTTTTGCCACCAGTCTGTGAAAACTGTACTGAAGTTATGAAAGCATGTACACCCAGTCCGTTTGCAACTATTGTGCTGCGCTGTTATCCGACGAAGTCATAAGTAATGGGTTAGTAAAACTGGTCTTCTACTAATCCGTAAAGTCATATATGTGGATAAGAAATTCGAACGAATCATTTCCAATGTTTCTGTACATATGGAAGATTATGTGGATATTCACGTGTTTGATTCTTGTTCAATTTGTGCATTGTCAACGGAATAACTGGGGACTGGTGTACAGAATGTAAGTTCTTAATGGTACACTGCCAAAGGCAGTGTATTCACGTATTGCTGTAAATTAAATCACACTTATCTGCACACCATCCGATATAATTGACTTGCTTGTGTGGTCATAATACATCTTAAGCCGAGTGATGATAGATACTTGAACCTATCTGTCATGGGCATTACATTCAGTCTTATTGACAGCTATAAACTTTGTTTTACACAGCATCCGGTTAACTGTGACATCAATTATTGCCTGGTTCTGTAATTATAGTGTCCCAGGAAGCGTAGTGTTATAGTGACTTGACAACTGTAAGACATACCAAAGATTAAAGTGCCTAATGCGTATTATTCGTAGGTGTAAATCACTGAATGTTGTAAAGCATAACTCGGTCGTGCTTTCTGTACGGTCAGTGACATAATGATCATTATTTTCGTCTTAAAACCAGCTGGACTACAGTCTACTTGCTGGTCGGAGATAAAAGATGCGTTATTGACGAGTTGTGGTACGATAGAAAATCGGGTTTAGTGTTTTCGATAGAAAGGTAATAGCTGGAAAATCTATATCAGGACGAATGCAGCGGGCCATATTGGAAGTTAACTAGTTTATGATTAATCAGCGGTTGGCAGCAACAGGATGTCCTGAAGTCCTTCATATCATTTGGAAGAACACTTTGATATACCTCTGTTATACCGATTAGTACAGCCCAGTCTTGAAGTGGAACAGACGGTACGAAAACAATACTTTGTGAATCTTTGTGCAAACAACAAGCTGTTTTTTACTGGCTGTCTGAATCATATTTCAAATTATCATTCCCGTAAGCAGTTGCACAAATAGCAATGTCAACCTGCAAAAAAATGGCGCATTTTCAGTTCTGATCACATCACATATAAAACGGATATCATTTATCTATATCACTAGGTTGCTGATCCGAGCTGCTGAAAGCGGTAGATAGGATAACTTGCAGCAGATATTCTTAACAAGGCTCTATTCACGTAACATATGAGTGTATGTTTTACTAATTTTCCGGTGGACTTTGTGCTAAACATGAAACAAGTTTACTTGAATGGACGGTTTATCCATCAACTGGCGCGGATTAATTGATTTCAGACGGTACGTTTATTAGGAGAGAATATTGCTTAGCTTCCACTGATTTTAAAATTCTTCTTAATACTTACATTTGTTTAATACTTACGTTAAAAAGTGAGTTTGAATAAACATACGGAGCAAGCCTGTTCAATCAATTTTCCGTACATCATTTGAAGCTGGTGGGGTTACACGATCAGATTTAAGAAAGCAGATCAACAAAACTATCTACCACCCAAAAAATGTTTTTTCAAATTGTTGTTCGAATACGTGCTAGTAATTCTAGAGTGTGGTTCTAACATTTTATCCCCTAGTCAAATGCAATTCTCCGTGAACTTAACCCTTGTAAACATTTTTAAATGTTTAGATTGAAGTGCGGTTAATGTCTGTGCATTTACATCAAAAATCACTTGATGTCATGCGACATGCTAAGTCACATGAATGCTGAACATGTTCAAACTACTAAACTATTTCAGATAAACACTAGGCAACGAAACTCATCTTCCATACCACTGGGTTTACTCAGTAATTACGCCCTTTATTGCACCAAGCAGTCGCAACTATGCACTTATTTTTGCACGACTGAACGGCGCTGTTATATACACTTAATTGTGAGCTAATCTTCAAATATTAGTTAACTGCAATACAGTGTATCACTTCTGATTGGACTGTGTTTCAGTGATTTCGATGTCCATCGTCTGGTTCTGGAGTGTGAAACCCTTCGAGGGGGACGATAGGAACTGCTATCCAAGTTGAGCAATACTATAGTAAATCAGTTGTTTTTGAGACGGTTGCGTGTAACCGATGCAAGCCAACTAGGCTAACCACGCACAAAACGTGTTTATCGTTTCGTCATCATTCACTACCTTAATAGTTGGAAGTGCGAACAGACAAGAAACCATGCACGAAAGACGTTGTGTCATCCCAGTTTTACCGCGATTTTGGGCTGTGGATAAAACTTACACCCTGTGCAGACAAAAATCCTCCGTTTGCTAACTAAACCCCACCATTTTTCGAAGTTTAATTTATACATTGCTAACAGAAACTTCGTCAGTTTCTCGAACTTTTGTATCTCTAAGTCATCATGTCCAGTGTTCGCTATTATAAGTATCGGTTAATCAGAGCCGCAGCCTATGCTGATATCTTGCAAAATGCATCAATGTTGTCCTCAGAATCCAATATAAAGACGTTAGTATCTACTGCCCTTTGATGCAAACAGAAGGGGCTAAAGGTTTCATTGTAAAAGTTCCTATCTAATCAAAATATTTTGAAGTGCACTTTAACCGTCTTGAGTAATTTTAAACTCATTGAATTAAGTTTAATCGGCTGTACTTTTCATATGGCAACAGTTAAACATGTAGTATGACGCATATAAAACAGTTACTAATGATTTGCTTTTCTGCCTACATCAGCATTATTCCGAAAAACAGTATACAAAAAAAATTAGCTGTGGATTCACGAACACTTGCGACTTACTCTTATGACTTCATAGTCAGTCGTTTAACTGTTTAGTCACGGTACATTGGTTAGTTACAACACTTAACAACTAGTCTGAGGTTGAAAAGTACCTCAACTAGTTGTGGCGGATTATCAAACTACTCAGACTGTCACATACTACCTAATTTACAGTTTGTGGCACACGAAGAGTAACCGCTCGAATGGTCATGATCGCAACAATATTTTTAAAGATTTCATAGTTTCATTTTGAATCTCATTATTGTTTGACCCCAACTTCTGTTGTGATACGTTTCTAGTTTTATTATAATTCAAGCACCTCTGATCGGATCGGCAGATGAACTCTAGTCCTACTACCGATCACCACGCCATCGAATTCCCGTCAAGCATGGGCGAAACACAATATCCCATCACTGAGTCAGGCTAATGTATGAATAAGTCTTACGTTGTCTAAATCTACCCAACAGAAACATAATGACAGTCAGGTAGTTCAGACTAATAGCCTATGAGCAGGAGCTCTCAGCTAGGTTAAAGGAACTAGCCCCAGTGAGCACGCTTGAAGCTGGTAGGTTAAATTCACTTACATAAAACTTATGATATCTTTTTGATGGTTCCTATGCATTCATACTGTCCAGCAAACAAAAATAACACTTATATTCAGCTTGGAGAGCATATGCTCTAAATTAGGGAAAAGCACGATGGCATACATCATTGCGTCCTGTTGACTAGTAAGAAGATGAGATATAGGTGGACCTGAAAGTGAATTTAAAACAAAACCAAGTGGTTCAATAGTATGGTCAAAAACGTTAGTGTGCGTTAACGACAAATTTCTCTGTATATTATCGGGCGCATAATTCAGAACAACAGAAGATACGACAGAAAATAAGGATCAGACGTGAAACTTGACATACAAATGAAACATATGGCGAAGTTATTCGCTAATCAGTCAATGGTAAAGTTACTAACATAGTGCTAAGCTAACAAGTGAGTCTTTCTTCATACAGTGGTAGACGCCAAAGTTTCAGGGCAATTGCCTCAATATATCGTAACAGCCGGGGTTTATCAGTAGCGTAAACAACTGTGAATGCCTGCGTAGGATCCACCCGGTGATGCCTCTCCAGGAGATGACGAGCAATCGCTGATACCGATGGTTTATGTGGTGGTTGCTTTGTGCACACATGAGTGTCAGCTTTCACCTGCACCTGATGCTTCCTCACCCATGTTAGGATGTGGTCAGAGATCCGAAACTTCAACCGTCTTTCCGTCATGCCAATGTACACGACCTGACAACTATTTGATTAAATATGAAACAGTACGATAACTCACACTTCACTAGACACGTAGTGATCTTCATTTGAACTTATTTACGCCTTAGAATCAAATGGAACTCATTAAAATAGGAATCTCTCTTCTAATCAGATATCCAAATTTACAGAACTAACTAGTCCCAACAAGTGATCTTGGAAAAGTTATCGAATGCGAAATAAATACAATTTGACTATGACCGTTTTTCAATCGTCATATGCTGAACCATTGTCTTTGTTTGCACAGAAAATATAACAACTTACTGTTCTAAATGTGGAAACAGAGTTGCATGTCAACATGGCAACACACCACTTAGTGCGTTTACAACGTTACCAAGATTGCGTTACAGAATTCAAATCTCACAGAGTATCTGCTTGCTTCCGCACGGTTCGTTAATCCCATAAATTATTGGAAACTACTTCAGGTGAAACACTGTATTGCCTACTATTTTCTCACTCGATCAAGTTGCAAACTTCGTTTGCTATTTCGTTACAACTTATTTTTCTGTTCTGTGCCTTCAAACGCTTCAATGCTTTTTTGCATACATTCACCTTAAGATGCAACGGTGTAAGTAGCTGAATGGTTAAGTCGTGTTGCGGTGGCATTGAACATATTTCACGTAACCAGTATTTTACTGAGTGTTGTGTGGAATTACTGTATAATTTATTGCACACATTGTACAATAACTTATGCAAATGCATGCACAAAGCTTCATGTGTACAATTGGCTCAGAATGAGGTTGCACTCAACAAGTGCGGTTCAATTCGGACTGCGGAAGACACGTCGGAAACCACCAATAATATGTATCCATTGAGCTTTATAAGATGGTTTTACTCTAGCTGAAACCCTGTGAAATATATACGTGTGATATCTTCGACTACTACATATTGCAAACGAACAAAGTTGTGGGCTTTTGAATATACTAAACTAGTGCTAAAAATCAAAACAAAGATATTCCTCCTTGTTAAAATAAGAAAAAAGCAGGTAGACTTGTTGAATTGGTTGCAAACAGAGTATAAATAAGAAGGCACCCCTTTTGGTGTCAACTAACAAAATATGGGGGGACATTCGTGACTTTGATAAAAGTACTGTGGCCGTGAGCATTTTCTTTCAATAGTTTCCTAACTTTTTTAATGACAAGTTCTGAAAAAGATTATGCACTCAGATATACAGATGGTGAGATTCAGCTCACTAACTGTTGCTTGTGTTTTTTTGGCCGTCTCGCTAAATCTTTTATTCAAATCGCCAACATAGTCTTAGGGAAATTGTCCTCCAGTTACTACGTCTAAATAGATCGTTGTAAGGACCACGTTTCAGATGATATTCCACTTAAAATCTACGTACGATTGATCAATTTTTCAGGTAAATAATGACTATCCATTTCGACTTTTAGTGATACATATTTATAAATGTACTGAACAGGTAGTCGGCGAAGTTAATTAATTTTACCTGCTCGCTTTCACTGCCGACATACAACAAATTTTTGTCCATCGTTTTTCATTTAGCCATTGATTCGATTTTATTTCTACAGTGTTGCATGTCATTGATTCAAACAGGGTATGGGATGGCTGCATTTGACTCGAGTCTCTTCTACACCATTCAGCTTAAGAAAGGCGATGGACTGTTTGGGGCTACTTGTATGTTATTGTGAGTTACCTAAATGGAGTTTACGTCATAGTCGTAAACTCTGTTCGTCAATGATGTCAAAACTCGTTCTCCATCCCAGATTACGTAATTGCTTGCCTCAAAAGGATGTGAACTCAATGAAACTAATTTGCCTTCGTTTCGTTTTCATGTTTAATATCAGAGAATTCTCACACTGCCTAGACTTCCTGAGGACTTATCATGTATGAAATTCTTGTTGGTTTCGTCATTTCTCGCCACTTAAAGACATTTCTAGAAAGGGTTTACCCTCTTAGTTAATGTCTATCAGGGGTGTTTCTCCATCTTCAACTAGATCTTTATAGGAACACTCATTGGCATACATGGTCTCACTCATCTTCTAGAAGTCTTCACCTAGTTCAGCAATTTCCTCAGGTTCATTTCTCTTTTTTCGAACAAACAAGGAACCCGAATCAATAATTTTTAGTTTAGCTGTTTTTGACTGTTCCCTGTCTTATCCACTGATAGTCGTGGCATGGAATTTAAGCCTATTGAACCAGCTTTACTTCTGCTTTTGAGTGTTCGAAGACGCAACTATTAATCGATCACCCCACCACACCCCAATTTGCCTAAAGCGTGTTTTTGGTTTAACTGAACTGCCTGTCAATCAGATTTATCAATGGACGAACATTTTCAACAAGAATCCCACTAATTCCATTAAATGGCACTGATTAAATTCTTTTGTACCTACGTTCAGACTAGTATACGAACTTTAGACTAGAATAAATTATCACAGACCGACTGAATTTACACCAGTGACAGAAACTTCCCATGCCCTTTTGCTACATGTACCAGAGCGTGTGTGCTATGAAACCGTGCCGATACAGACAAGAATATTTCCATTCAGACTTGTTTGTTATCCACTCTATTTCTTCAGACAGAATGCACTAAGTGGTTCCAACATCAGCTTAAGTAGTCCTACCGGGTCACTCGGCCCGTAGATCATATGGTCTATTTGAGACGACATCCTTCCAAAGTACGACTTATCCACCGTTGGTTCGTATCTTCTAGTTCAGCGAGCTACTTGTTGGTGATGTATGATAGAAAATCTGAATTGCTACATTATTCTATAAGTGATAAAATCATCATATCTCAAAAGGAAGTCGAATGGATGCGTTTACGAAACTGTTATCGTTATCATTATTGCGGAATTCCTTTCCTTATAGCGAGCAACCGTAAATAACTGAAAATCGATTGCTGTGTTGTGGGGGAACATTTGTGACCATATTCTGAACATATGCTAACATTCATTTGATAGTGTTTTAGCAGACACCTCCTACATGGGCCTATCGCACAGTCACTGAGCGTTTATTGCTTGTCAGTCGTCTCTGTTCAGCAACCAACGGAACCTCAACAGAACTTGGTATCCTCTGGATGCCTGGCCATGATTTCTCTTCAGAACAAATAGTCGAAATCGGCTCAGTAGTCGGTTCTTCATGGCCTAATGATGACATCTCTGACGCATGCTGTGAAAAGACACCGATATGCACAATCGTGCAAAATACAGTGTATGTACCAACGTGGATAATGAACGTCACATTCGTTCTGAACGCTCGTACACCATGTGCGTTTTGTTTCTTTTTATGTTTAAACTACCGGTCTTTGGACAGTCCTGTTTAGTCTTCGATTTCAGCATATGTTATCAACATAAAATTAGTTGACCATGAAAAAATGTGAAAATTTGTGATGTAGTGGAAACCAAACTTGGTATCAATTATCATGTTGCGCACACTTTCATGTCAGTAGTTCACGTAGTTTTGTGTCAGCGGTACACAAGGTTACGTTTACGTTCAACCTTCCCGTTGTTCGGACAGATACGATGACACCTCTCCATTTGTGCCCGGTTCAAATTCGAGGCGTGAGACAGAATATGCACGAAGGGATGCAGGCTTGCCAAAGTATTCAGTCCACACGGGTCATCCGTACGCACCTTATACCTTCCATCCTCGTGTTTATACACGATTGAAAGAAAATTGATTCGGCACCGTAGGTCCGAGTTTCCCTAAAGCGATAACGAGGAGAACAAGTAAAAAACAAGATAGGGCACCTGGGAGAAGGCACTTCTTGATTGGAAGGGATTGCGCATCAAAAAGTCTGAGGTGAAGGGATTGGAAGCTGACCCATAAAAATTACAAACTCTCCACAGAACTTGCGGTAATTCTTAAAAAACCGACAGCCGTAAGACTTGGCACTAAAGTTATGCCCATACTAAGGCATTCAGCTAAACTGCCTTTCTCCGTAATATGTTGGCAAGAGTTAGTTCGTTCTGAATCGAACCACATTATTGAAAAATAATAAAAATTCTTACTACCCATTCTTGGATGTAAGGAATTCCAAACAGGCTTTGTCCTCATTGATCCAGCAAAAATCACGGGAAAAATATCTGTTGAAAATTATTTGCATCAGCTCAGACTCATTTATATCAACACAAAAATGAGGGCAGAATGTTATCCGTGTTATGTTGTTATCACTACACCTTCTTACGTAGAAGTATGTTGTATACTGTCTCGATAATCATTCAGCATTTCGTACTTTCAATAGTTGGTACAAATTTACATCGGTTCTTCAAGAAAGGATGTAAGACAAGCTTATTTAGGGTTTCCTAAAACTGATCATTTTACTGAGTTCACAGATAAATAGAAAGAAATCCTAACAGTGTTTCTTTATTTCAGACTTGGCATACTCAGTCGGTTGAATGTGGCTGACTGAAATTCGGATCAGATCCATTTCGGTGTATTTTGCCGTAATACGAATCTATTCACCAAGTAACAATCGCATAAGCACACACCCGTTAGCAAGCATTTGAATAATCACTCCCGACGAACAGACAATAGGGGTCATAGTTCATTATCCTATTTATATTACGGAACCCCTACAATACCGGCTCCAAATGAAAGATTGTACTACCACTCAGCCTCGAAAAATGATCACCATTGTTTAAAATGAATGTACCAAGAATTCTCTGTATCGCTGAGTGAATTTTGGTTAATATACACTTTGTGATAAAACACTATTGAAGGTTGAAACAATTGGTTCCCTTGAATAATTTGAACAAAGCAGTTAGAACACGAACACAGGTAGATGCAAGCATTTCGCATTGACTCTATTGCATCTACCAGTGTTCATGTTCTAACTGCTTTGTTCAAACTATTGAAGGTGTTGCATTATTGAAATTCAGAGATGGCAAATATGGCCCATACAAATAAGTGTTAGTTAAAACACTTCGTTAAAACAACCCATTTCTTCAATAAACTTGAATGAGACAATGAAAAGTTGCAAATCATGCGATGTTCCCTTGACCAATATGAACAAATTTGTTTTCAACGAAAGACACGCATCTCTCAGATTCAGGATTTGCACGATCCGCCAAGATAAAATATAATGCTTTTGCGTAAATGGGACGTATGTTTCAAAATCGTGATTGATACGTTACATAGAGCATGTATGATTCAGCGTTTCAGAGGTGAACGCTTACTAAAATCTATATATGGTTGTTTCGTAACTGTGCTAGGTAACTTTCATATATGAATCAGAGATTTTGAGTAGACCTTGAAAAGATGGTAGACAAATGTCCGAGACACCCATTTGCTGGAGGAATTTATATGGTAATGAGTGTATGTTATTGATTATTATCGTTGTTGTTAAGTGTTGTCGTTACTATTGTTATTGATTACAATGGGACGTTGTGAAATTTTGGAGAAAAAATGGGGGTTCTAAGAATAGAGAAAAAGCAAAAGTGCATTGAACAATTTCTTGAGAACCGTACTTATTCTCCCTCATTTCGACCATGGCTTCCATTCTTTAAGAGGCCACAGATAGCTACATCACCAGGTAGGGTTGTACCGTATGTGAATATAAGGATATCGGGTCCAGGAAATGAGTTGGCCATCAAGATATGGGGTTCTAGGCTAATTGAGAGTTACTTATTCCTCAATTTACGAACTATCAATGCAACTACAATGTTATGTCATCTGAAGATGTTGGAATGATTAAATGGCATGACTGAAGTATGTGAGACAAACTTTCATGACTGGTACCACATTGACATTTTAATTCCTCTGGCGATTTTGAACAGCTACATCAGCGACGGATTTTCATGGGAATCACGGCACTCCTGAGTCATATCGTTCTGACACATAGGCCCAGATAGTTGGGTTCCGTAACCAGTTATGTATGGTTGACGTCCTTGGGGAACGTCGCAAACAGACACCATCCTGTGCATTGTAAAGGACCTCTCACAATTCAAAATTTACTTGTTCTTTGGATGTAATAATCGTTCCGGCAGCTGACATCGGTGTGAGTGTATGGCGATGGAACGGCTGAAATGATGGATCGCATGGAGTCCAATTTGGAACCACATTTCTTGGTGACAAGTATTTTGATGCGAGATCTATTCGGAAGCCTGCGAGATTAAAGAAGGGATATTCTGGGGCCGCCGGAATTGATATTCGAATAAAAGAAAGCATTAGACACTTTTTTCGGCAGTCACAGTCATTTACTAATGTTCATTTTGACTGTTTAATCTAACGGCTTAATTGTCATTTTATGGACAGTGCTGTGATGTAGATAACACGTTGATCGCAGTAGTAAATGCGTTTGATAGACTTCGATTATTTGTTGGGGTTTTAGAGGTGCTACCATAACCTGCTATGGCATTTCCGACAGGTCAACAGCTGTAGTGGGTGACAAGACTCCCATTCAGCTAAACAGTGAACCTAGAACATTGAATGTTGTTGTGGGGGAAGTGGATAACATGATAGTTCCACATACTACCAGAGGAAAGTCGCCAAGAACAGCGGCATATATTTTTTATCTGCTTTTTGTGGATGCATTAGGTTTTTGGTTAGTTCAAGCCCAAATCAATTTCAAGCAAACTATGCTGCAGATGATCCAGTCTGTTTACCACTGTGTCTCTTGTGGGGATCGTTAGTACGATACCATCCGCATGTGTCAGATGGTCCAATTAGCCGCCCGGCGTATCTGTGGCACAGTCGAAGTCAAAAGGGAATGACAGAGGTTCATCCAGGCCATTATAAACAATAGGGGAGACAGGGGGTATCCTTGACAAATACATCTATCTGGGAAAACTAACAGCCATTGAAATAAAACATTCGTCAGAATTATAAACTGAACGTAGGCAGTTGCTTAAAATGGTGAATGAACCGTGAACAATGGCTTCTCTCACGGAAAGTCATGAGATATGTGATCAAATGCTTTAGACATACCAATGTTTGCAAGCGGATAACTGCGGTGCGTTGTATGAGGATGACGAAGAAGGCTATGCAGAATAATTGTCATCCCAAGTGTTTGATCTTGCAGCAGGGAGTCAAACGGCTGTCAGCCGGAGGAGAATAAAAGGCCAACCGATTAAATCAGATCTTGTAAATGTACCTTTTGACCACCGAAAATAGTAGAAATCGGACGGAAATCAGATAGCGTAAGAGAGGTGAAGACCTTGGGTTTAAATGATATGCGAGCAGTGTTTGGCTATTGAGGAAGTTTATCAGTAATTATTGGCAAATTAAAAACACTGTCTGTGTGCGGCGGTCAAGTATGAACGCTGGTCCTTTCAAGGAACGAACTATCTGGGTAACTTCAGCTTCAGAGACTGTAACAACCAGGTGACGATCACATGGAGTCACATTCCATAGAGGAAGTTTGTCACAAACCTCCGAGCCATCAAGCACGACACTCCGGTAGTCGGCGAATCCGGATAACTTGTTCATTATCGATAAGGGTATTTCTCCATCGGCCGTCAATTGTCGTCGCTGCTACGTTCTTCCTTATTTGCTTGTGAAGGTTTTTATATGTCCAAATTGAACAGGATTTAAGCGGCGGATGTTTCTGATCGTTGCGATGTTGTGACGCCGTTGGCTTGATGGTCTTCATACAATGAGAAAGTGTTTTCCGCAGATTTGATTGATGAGTTCTCTCAAGATGGAGATAAGTTAGTCAATATACGTGAGTGTCATCAAGAGTAGGAACAATACTCTAAACGGTTCGGTCTCATTACACCCTTGGAGCTTATCCATTGCTGCTCTAGTGAACCAAACGTTGTCAAGCTCGTTTTCTAACTAATCTAACGCATGATAAGTCAGCCAATTGTTGATGCTCAGATTCCTAGTGGTTTGAGTTCCGAAAACAATATCTCCTGGCGTACTATTCGGTAGCACAGTGGGAGAAACGATAGCCGTCACCGCTTCAGCGATTGACGGGAAGAAGTACAGTGTACGTGGATTCACAGAACGTAGGACTCCTGAGTTCACTCCGTGTACGGTAGGCGTATCCGGACTGCAGCAGACGGCCTGTAGTTCTGTGGATAATTCACTGGATGCTACTGGTGGTTGACCGACTCGGTTGGCCTCGAGTTGAGACATATTAATTTGACGATCTAATAGGTCCGAGCATGGTGAAGTAAATGGACATGGAATCCTGTTGAATGTTACCCGTCGTGATTGGTTTTCAAACGCCAATGAAAATTGCTGGATGTATCGGGGAAGTCGCCAGTTCTCCAAAGTATAGTGTGAGAAGAAGATTAACGAAGTTCATTTGTAAGCGACCTTCACCGTTGCCATGGTCGTTGACTTCTCCGCTTTTCACGAACGACCTCAACCTTCGTGACGTCTGTTGTTGTCATCCCGACTACACGCCTAGACTGTACTGTCTAGACTTTGTCTGGTCCATTTCCTTTGACCTTGCTTTGTTGCTAGTCGGAAACCCTATACATAAGAACGGATTTATGATTATGTTTTCTTCGGGCTGAACGACATAAAGAAGCTATGTTTGAAGGCTAGTCTTTTCCCTGTGTTCCTGCAGTTGCATCGAGTGGATGAGTTGGATGGGAAGAGAATAACTGACCGCGTATGCTCCGCGCTCCGTTGTGCATTGTCGTATCCGCCGTTTCATTGATCGTTATTCCGTTTTCTTACATGTGTTCGTAAGCCGTAGATCCAGTTACAGCAGTGAGTTAGTGAGCTTCCTTTGAGAAGATTTTGGGTAAAAGAGGCTGGTTGTCATGATTCACGTAGAAATCCGAATTTCCAAGTTGATCACCAGAAATAGTTGTCGATGGTTCCTGGCTCGTGACAGAGTTGGTTGGATTGATTCGGAATTTCATAGTTACCGTTTTGGCATACGGAGCTGCTTGACAGAACGACGGTGTCTGAGAAGACGTGGGCTCAATTGGGATATTTGTGTAGGATATACCTCAAGAGTCGATTGGCTGGAGGCAAACTAGGTGATGGCTGATGCGTTGTAGCACTTTTGGGTGACGCTGGTGCATTTTTGAAATCTGGGGAAGAAAAAGACTTGTGGGGAATCCACAGACACCTTGGTTTTAGGGGTTTGTGCTTGCCATTATCAAAATGTTACACACACCGGGCTATTGTATTTTATCTATTTTCGGAAATTCCCATTGCAACAGGTGCAGCCGCTTTGTAAGGCTTGTCGCTGACCGATTAGGCCTATAATCAACGATGGATGAAAAGAGAGATTTCAGCGCAGACCTAAGAGTGTAGAGGTAGTTCGCGTAATGAATTAAACGAGCATCTTCCAACACTGACCAAAACAGTTGGCGGTAAGACGGCGAAACAAACGGTTTGTGTCATATTTCTGCGGATGTTTCCGACGTTCCTGTTGCGATAAGTCACGCGAAGAGGCGAATGCAGCGTAGCACTGAAGGGCTCCGTGTAATGATAATAGGTGGTTTGTCGGATTAAGAGCCTGTGATGCCAAACTTTTGCGCAGGTCTTAACGCGTGCCTAACTTTCTATAACATTGTGGATTGGCCTGACACAGTGAATGGTTTAAACTGGAGTTTGCCTTGACAGCTGCCGATGCTTCGTTAGTAGTTGCCAGAGAGCCGGCAAAGTTACTCCCCGGAGACTTTTGGGTGGGAACCATAGAAGGACAGAAGTTTTCCTACACCACGGGCCGTTCCTAGGCTTCAGTCCATGGTTGTCTATCCACTGATATATTATGATGGTGTTACTTGATTATTAAGGAAGAAAGGGCTTCGGAATGTAGCAGTCAGCGAGGAGTAGTTGAGGGCTGAATACAGGAGGACTATTAGCACCTCCATTGTTAAGTAGTCCGAGAAGTGTAGCTCGTGTTGAAAAACACCTGAATCAAACAATAAATGTGCTGAAAATAATGACTAAACGTGGAAACTGTATCCAAAAGATGACGTTTAGTTACAAAAGTCGGTACGGAATGGATCAGTAGTGAGGTCGTAGCAGTGTGCTGAGTAAGACGGCATGGATGTGCTGATCGACAATGATCTCAAGTTCCCACTAGAAGTCCGTGGAATAAGCGGTGACAAATAGTAAGTTATGTTTCCGATTAATGTTAACAAAAGTAATCAGAAGAGTCGTAAACATTAGCTTACAAAATAACCGAAAAATATGTCCAAATGTAGCAACGATGGATGGATCCAAAATGACTTCCATAAGAAACTGCGATAGTTGGGAATACGTATTAGTAATCGGAAATGTACTCAGCTCAAACCCAGAGCTCATTTCTACGCAGTAATAATAACGTAGCACGTCAGTCCACGAAATTGTAATATAATCAGTATCTGTACCACGTAATTATTCATGCAGTAAAACAACAATAGCATATAATGTTCCGTTATGACTTACAATCATCACAAAAACACACGATATGAACGATTTACACGTAATCGAATGAAGTACATGAAGGATCAAAGAATTGCAGGTAATTCGTGAAGGAGGCGACATACGTGTGATGAAGAACACCCCTGGACTTGAAAATAAAACTGTTGAAACGCTGGTTAATACGACCTCATTGCAAAAGACTCAGCAATGAGGCACGACAAAAGTTGTTCGTATATTGTCAATAGGGCATTATATATGAAATCAACACAGCAACTGGCTTTATTGGCTTGGCTTCGGCTTTGACCGACGACTATGTTGGTCACCCCATAACATGCTCCAGGTTTGTTGTTCGGTTCACGCATGTCCTGTCTGGTGCCCTTTGACCTTTCGGTAAGCGCCGTGATGCGTGTCACAACTGAGATCATTCGTCTCGAGCTGTTCGTGATACTTTCCTCTATGAACAGTCGGAAAAAACTCAAGCGTATACACGGCTCAGGATAATTCGTTTATTAATCAATCGCCTAAACCCGATAAGAGCTTACCATATTGGATTTCAGATAGTAAAAAAAATAACCGCGCAATATGTTCAGACAATTGGCAGAAGCGTAACTCCGTTACGGTGTGGAATCTTGTGATGATTCTTAATTCACTGGAATACACTTAAGATCGTCTATTTGGTTTATCATTACTCACAAGCGAAAGTGGTTGAGCGTTCTCATATGATAATTCGGTCGTGCCTAACGTGAGGTCAATGGCGCAGTGGTAAACACGGTTGCCTCATGAAAAGCGTGTCTGTGGTTAAAGTCCCAGCAGTGGCGATGATATGCACTACTGACGAGCTCTAATGAGAGCGAAACTCGAGTCTAGTGCTTGTTTTCGAAAGGGGCCGACTGGAAAGTCTATGGGAATGCGACAGCTGCGATCAATTGTGGGTGGTGTTCAACTTGATATTTGGTTTATATTATGATATCGAACGATGAAATAGAACGAGAGTAAAGCGTTTTAATCGAATTTTCACGTATGCGCGGAACCAGTGAATGTACATTCCGATTATACATGAGAAGGTAACCAGTTTTAAACATCGAGTCAAGGCTCCATACAGCAAGGGTCAAGGTTTAAGGGATAAAACAGATGGAGAGGAAAATGAAAATCAAAAATATGGGAATGCTGACTACCAAGACAGCCGCAACGTCAGCACAAATTGTCTTTGAACACACAATGGGGGATTTTGACGCCTGGTAGCCAAAGTCTCAGGAAATTGAAGGATGGGTTTCAAATTGCTCCAAAAAATCACAAAGAATGTGCCGCAATATTCGGCTCTATGTCTAGTTTGGATGACGTGTTGATGACACTGATTACATTGGGTACAGTCCCATTGGTCTCTATACCGGCACCTGGCACTGTTAGTTTTACTTCCAGCCACTTGGGTACATGCTCCTTTATACGAGAATCTACCTGTCTGTTTGTCCTTCTTATGTACTTCACATTGCGGTAGCACAAGTGGTTGTATAAACAGTGGATCAATTATTTCTTCTGACAAGTCAGAGTGCTCGATAGTACGTGTAATCGTAGATCAGTTGATTCTCTAAAAACAGTTTGCTGGGGACGTATTCAAAATCACGGACTTGGACGTCAGCAAAACGGACAAGTTAAGTGAATTTGCCTGCCCATAGTCGCCGATAGATTTCACTCTGATGTTGGATTCCGAAGACTGTATTTTCTGGATCTCCTTCCGGGCGAAAGAAACGGTGGAACCAGGGATATCTCAGTCGGCATACATGACAACTTTGGTAGATTCACTGACTTGAATTACAATGTACAAACCTACTCACTTGTGGTACCTTACTTGATTGTTTGTGATTGTTCAGCAAACTGTAGAATGCATGATTCAACAGTCGTTTAGGTAAATCAGAGAAGAAAATTTAGCTTGAGCCAGAATCAGCGAAGGAAAATCCATTTCCATTATAAGTGTGGATCAGTTGACTGGCAACTCCAATAAGTCAGTGCATTTTATGGAGTTCCGCAGAATCTTACAAACGTAAGTTTGCCCGCTAGGCTAAGCCACTGTACAGGTCATAACAGTTCCTTAACATGGGAACAGAACAGTTCATCTGCTTGCTCCAGCCCTGTTGACTGACTCGTTTGATGAATACAGCTCAGCCACGGTCCCAATAGATTGTGCATAAGGAAAAGACGTAAGAATATGGTACGAAGTTTGATCACGGTTAAACGAAGTAAGTAATACTTTTATTTCGTAATTCACACCTCTAAAAGTTGAATGTCATACTGTTGACAAATTCGCCTGTGTACGGCCTATGTTCTGATTGCACACAAGCGTATTCAGCAGAAGTAAGTTGCAAGTAAATGAACAACCGAGTCGGTCTTATACTGAAACAGAAAGACCCATGAAGATTGTTCCCTTCCTTCATTTGATTGTTAAAGTCAAAAGAATTAACCATCTATGATTATGTACAACAGTTCATTAGTAAAGAATCTAGAACTGTACGGTGGAATACTATCTAACAGCATTGAAGACTGTGAAGCGATTAAATCCGTCTATTCTTCTGTTATAAAAATATAATTACTCGCTTCTTTTAAGATTCTAAAATCAGGTTTTCTTAATTATCTTTACATGTACTCGTCAGATTGACATAAACACACAGCCAACTCAGAAATTAACATTGTTGAGGGTTTGTCTTAAACTATTAATATAAGATTAACCAACAACTTTGCGAAAGCAAGGTTCTAAATGGATTTTGATCTACCACAGTTTTAAATGCTGCACCGGACTAGTTAGAGGGCATTCATTTTGATTAACGTAAACTGTTACCATGTTTTTGCTGTATACGTAGCTACAATCCGAGTCAAATTAACCTTGATACAGTACTTCGTCTATACGAATAAGCATTTTAGACAATTGAGCAATGAAAAATTACCGTGGTGTGTGACCGGTGATTGTTCCGAAACACTCAAACGATGGGAGTGGTTATCCTAGCTATATTGAGCACAACGCGTCATCTAAACCCTGTGTGCTGAGAAAGAATTCGGTGCACCTTACAAAATCCTCATGATTTTGTACTTCTACACTTGGTACTGCGGAGCACAAAAAAAATTCTTTTGCGGTTCCACGCAGCCGCTAAGAAAGCTTGTCATTTCAATGATATGATATAAACAATGTTTAATTGTGAAGGCAATGTTCTTTTCTTCCGACCTTTTCAGTTATTTCAGAGAAACGGTAAATGAAATTAAATCTATGTTGCACAGTCTGGAGCAGTCATCTTAAACTAGTCAAAAGCCCTGAATTGTTGAATCATTCACCAATATCAGACCTTTCAACCCGTTGGTTTCAAACTAAACTACCTAGAATTCAGCTCAATAACTGACACTGGAAACAGGCATTATCGAAACTGCATTAAAACACTCCGCAAATTAGAAATTAGATAAAGCACCTTAACCTCTGTTTGGAACAAAAATTTACGGCATCCCACTGTGATTAGGGAGTAGGATGAACGTTTACAGTTTTTGACCTGGCGATTGTCTGATGGACACGATTCTCCGAGAAACTATAAATTATCCATGAACTTTTGCATCCACAGCTCTTCACGACACATTGAAAGTTAATGTGATTATCCAACTGAAAGACATATGTGAAAAATATTCGTCCGTTAATCGAAACTGGCAGGGCAGTAGGAAACTCAAACATGGGCGATATCAATCTGGTCACCAGTGATTGAAGTGACCGAAAATAGATTAACATGTAAAGCCTAGTTGGGTAAAATCTGGACGGTGGAATTGAATGGATGTCAACGAGTCAGTGAATGGAACTAAATCATCATAGAAAGTCATACAGTTCGTGTATTGTAATCGTTGAATAAAGTGCATGCAAGGAGGTTTGTTTGCTGGAGTAAATTGCTGAGGGACACCAGAAAGCGCGAAAGTTCTTCGATTGATTGCTGTCGTCATATCCGATTATGAAGCTTAAAGTTCATTCTGTCGGTGTTTTAATCGACCGGGAAAAACTGATCACTACATCCAACTCCGGTTACTACGAAAGTAACATTGTATCCTATTATCTTTACAGGCCAGATGAGAGAAAAAATAAGATTGTGTAGGACAAACATACAGTCTGGTGAATTAGACATTGAAAACGGCAAACCCAGCACATTTGGATCAAGATTTTGTTATTGATTTATTGAGAAACTTAAGGATAAGTTTGATGATATGAATCAGTCACTGTGCCCATAAAGTAAATACCGATCGCCGTATTCGACAATCGAACCGATTATCAATGACAATCAGTTTCACGTCAGTTCATTATTAGTTTCCTGCCATGACCTAAGAAGTATATTGATGTCCCATCGCCATAATTATACAACAGACTTTCCTAAACTATCCCTCAGCAATAGCCATCCGGTTGCCCATGGTCACCGGTTTTAAAGTACTTCTGATTATTTCTAGTCATTGACTGCCCAACAAGGCAACGATTTCAACCACCTCGAGTGGCCTTTCTTAAGAGTGTTGTAATCGAAATCGATTTTGACTACGACACTCCAGTGGAAGACTACTCGAGGTAGTTGAAACGTAGAGTATTCCAACTTGTTTATAACGTTGTATTATTGTCAATCCATTTATTAATAACATGTTAATCACGACGCACGCACCGCTTGACTTCATTCATACTAGATTTGGTTCAAATATCTTACAAGGCAACAATTTCCGCACTGCATTTAATTTAGAGACTTAATGTCTGAATTGCGGGGTGCGATGCTGAGAGCCTGAGCTCCCCGGGTGGGCACGATTCTTTTGAATTTGTCCGGGCGTCAGTATATCAGGAAGATAATCTTGTTTAACGTTCACTCCAACACCTTCAACCTGGTCACCCACTTTGTTCTACTGTTCGTCGAAATGCCGCCATTATCGTGCAGAGTGGATAGGACTGACGAGTGACAGAATCCCAGATTACGACGGAAAACGCGTTTATGACTGTTTGTCAATTAGTTACTTTCGAAATATAAATAACACGTATACATGCAAAATGTTTTTTTCTTTGAATAGACAAGCATGGGCCACCTCCACCATTTTTGTCATATCAGGTTTTCTGCATGGTCTGACATAATTATAAAATCTGTGAAGTTCTATAATGATTTGTCTTACAACCTATTTGTATCTCAGCACCACTTAACCGGATAAAGGAAGTAAACCAAGACAAACTAAGTGAAATCTCTAATATCTCTGACACACACACAAACACAACGTCGGTTGACTTGGTTATGTGAACATAGTTCCAGTGATGGCCGAGTGTTCTGGTTAGAGTTACTTGTAAGGATGTGAATGACGTCAGAATGGTGTCGTTATTGTTTACATGAACATTTAGGTTTCCTAGTATGAATAATGGTTAGCCACTGTCATAATTTATCTTGTCACCAGCGAACATAGATTGGGAAACAGCTAAAGCCTATGGTAACACATGTGCACATATATCATACGGAAGATAGAGTTTGATCAAAATATCGACCCCAGAAAAAAACTGTGAAGCTAGTCAAATGATCGATCACTTACCATGGATTTGTCTGGCCGATTAGGCCACTTTTGGCTAAAAAAAAATGCAGATCGGCCATCAATTCTGTTGGGTTGAACCAGAATACTCCTAACATGTGAATAAACCGGCTTCATTTACACAATCTCAGGTCATTTGAACCGACTAAAAGAGGACCAGCAGTGTGGTGTATTTTATCAATTGGGTGGCGTTTGACGGGCTGCCAGACAGGCTATAGACTGTTCTAAGGACTTGATTAGTATTCAACTGGCGTTTACTATAACCAGTAAAATAGTGGTACTAGTAGAAATACATTTTATACTGAAGCAGGAAGAGAGCACGGGACACACACAACCGATCTTTTAACCATCTGGTCGTGTAAAAACAAAATACACCGGATTACTACCGTAACCATTTAGAAAATCTCACTTCATTTCACATGTTGCAAAAACGCTTTCACCGTGGTTACATTTAATCCATTTTCTTCATATGTTTTACTAGTGTATGATCCAAACTAGTTCAATTGCGCTCTTCATTATTCGGACAGAAAACAGAAAAATAACAGTATTTGGCGTCAGTCAGCTCACAGTTTTTAGTTTCTTATTGTCAAATGAAATAACCGATAATACTGAGATCTATCTAAATGTGACCTATTCATAACCGTATCCATGTCAAGACAACCCTGGTTGCAAGTTGAAAACTGTGACGCTGTTACCTGACTGAACCAGTTTTTGAAGCACTGTTTTTTTCGTATGAACCCATAAAAAGTGACAGCATCATGTACGCCCGATTTGTAACGACACTCAGGTTAATCTCAACAGCTGCAAAGTTCAAACTGAAAAACGTTTCACAAAAGTCCGATAACAGGCAGACAGATCGTACAATTTGAAGAAGTGTATTCATACTGCTCGGTAAGTTCTTTAGATGTGGCATCGTCTGGCAAACAAGATTGGCAACGTAGTGTTGAATCTTTGTTTATAAAAATGACAAAATGATATTATGTCCATTTGAAGAAAGACAAGGTGTTAGAAACTTAGCTTTGGCGTGATAAACAACAGACGTTTCACATTTTATTGTGTTCCAAACTGCTTCAAGCGGTTACAGTGTCGGAAGAAGATAGGTATTGCGCAAGACAAAAATCGCAGTAAATTTTGTGTTAAACTTGGAACCAATAACTTCGGCATGTTTGTTTGTCACTGGGTTTCGTGAAATTGTCTAAAACATTTTAAAATTTGCCCATCCACCGGTTAGGTAACGGAAGTCGTGCATAATAGCAGATACAGCAGCCGAATATCAGAAAATTGGACTTGACGACAGGTGGAACAAATGATTACACTTTTCTACCGCAAGTATCGCAGCCCAGCGCCCCACTCGCCTTGTTGTTCCACTCTTTGAAATAACTTATGTACGTGACCAGATGTTGGTAGATTCTTTTAAAAAGGCAACTGATCTTGCTTTTTCCATAAATCGCATGGAGTGGCGGCCACAAAACTCATTTTGCCATATCCTGTTATCCGACCGTGGTATCAAAACGAAGTGTAGGGGTAGGGTAGGGCTTTGCAGTAAAGCTTAATCTCATTACCACACTTTGCATCCGAGAAGACAAACTATTGTAGAATTCTTGGTTCGAGTTTGCTGGGATAATAAGTGGCTGCTGATAGGTAAGTATCCGTCGTCCCTTCTAAAAACAGTTCTGAACCACGTCTGGCTCATCATGTTTCACCGTTTGATCGGCCCCTCCTGTGCTGGAAATGTTTTTCACAAATCTTTGCGTTGAGTTCACAACCTGTATTTTTAAACACCACCAGAAGCAAAAGTAGTACGAGTTCTCTTCTGCTAGAAGCAAAGCTGTGGAAGATAGGTAATTCCAACGCTCTTGTACCACCCCCATCGCCTTTTTATAATCGCTGTTGCTTTCAACTCAGTATCTTCTTTTGACGACCGGATTATCGATGACTTTGGCACACCGCGAGAAGTTTTTGGTTCAAGTTGATCACATCGTGCGTGCTGATCAATTTGTTGTGTAGAGGAATAAACTCTCTGCTTAAGACAAAGATTTTCTTTGTCTGACGATAAACATGGTGAATCAAAACGCGTGTTATTCATTATAAAACATTAGGACAACGAACATAAATGTCAAAATAGTTTTGTCCAGCGATAACTTCATCGTTCGTGAGAACAACCTTCCAGTAATAAAAGAGTACTTGTACCACTTAATATTTTTGAATGAACTCGGCAATTATGAGGGAAAGAAACGTGTTTCCTGGCCAAGTCAAAAGCTTCAATGTAGCCGTAGTTTTGACACGGTAAGTCCACCATAGCCTAACCGAACCTGATATGTGTAGTTCACTTACTTATGAACAAACAGAATTAAACAGGTTGAATACCAACTGATTTTGCTACAACTGCTCGCAATTTAAGTTCTAAGATGTAAAGTGATGGGTTGTGGGCAGTACTCCAAATCTTTGAGCCCACAACCACGCACGTAAATTATTCACATGCATCAGGATTCGGCAAACTTGTACAGCTCTCTCAATTATGTCAACTGCCTACGACAACTTGCCGTAGCAGTATAACTATGCAAACAAATACAATAAAATACCACATCGTAATACTTTAGTTTTAAAAACTGCCCAGTTTGAACCTAATTAGCGGTTTTTGATGGCCCCATGACACCACAAAGGGACATAGTGCCCCGTCCTAATCACTTAAGACCAATTCATCGACTGGACACATTAACTAACGGTTCAATCAGTTAGATTTCACTGCATTGCTCCATAGGCTTCTAAATAGGTGAATGGTTAGTGTAGATTGAACATCACTCTCAATTGATCGCTGCTGTTGCATCCCCATAGACTTTCCAGTTGGCCCCTTTCGAAAAGAAGCGCTAGACTCGAGTTCCGCTCTCATTAGTCCCAGCAGTGGCGAGGATATGTACTACTGACGAGCTCTAATGCGAGTGAAACTCGAGTCTAGTGCTTCTTTTTGAAAGAGGTCGACCAGAAAGATTATGGGAATGCGACAGCTGCGATCAATTGTGCATGATGTTCAATCTAAATGAAAATCACAATCCCCTACTACTCATCAGTCATGTAGTCAGTATTCAAATACCAGTCTGTCTCTTGAGCCTGCTTCGGGTATTGCAATGGTAGTCGCGTTCAGCTGAACTAGTTCCAGAACTAACTAAAAGACTTACAAGTTGACTTCTTTTTTACTGAAACCGTCACATTATTCGATAGAATGTCTAAGCCTCTATTGGTATTTCTATTCCTCACGGAAGCAGACGTAGACAACACATGACATTTGAGTGCATTTTTCCTGTTAGATTTACCTACTACTCCTTTTTAAGTAACTTAAAATACAAGGGAAATGTTTATTAAGTGAATGACGTGATCTTTTCAAATTACATTGCTTTAAAAACCCCGGGAAAGCGAAAATGAAAACGATGGATAGAAATAAATAAGCGATTCACTGATTGAAACCATACTGGTTGAAAAATCCTGAAATCTAGACTTTTTTATCTTTGTAGCTTTATTGAAATTCAAATAAAATGCGGAAAACACCGGCACCAAAATTGTATGAAGTTTGTGATAGATACACAAGTGTGTGTATTCCTGAAACAAATTTGTTGGCTTTTACCCAACTTTTAAACGAAATAACAGCATTTTGTATTTTCTCCTAGCTTAAAATCTTTCACATTTATTACCGCAGTATAGATCGTATACATCAAAGGTAGAACGTAACAATTTACAGGTCACTATTTCCTGTCATCTTTGTTAGTCTATTCATACTAATTTTATCACTCAGCTAACTGTGAGCTGTTTCTAGACGCCGAAGAAACACTTGACAAATACACGTCATTTTAGCCCGTGATGATCAGGTACGTATCAACTTAACAGTTAGGAGGTTTTATTTGAGGCATATAATGCGATATATATGCGATATATAAAATTTATCATTTTGTTTTTGCAATTTTGTGCCACGTACCTAGCTCGATCTCATCTATGTGTATGACTCTGTTCACTCTGCACCAGGGATAGTTTTAATTAACCTGTGAGACTAGCTGAGTTAAGAAGACGACTTCAGATTAAAAATATATATGATCACTATTACTCCATACAATGGTAGAAAAATTGCGAGCATCTTTCAGACGTTCCATGATAACCTCGTGAATGAGGTAGTGGTTAGTGAAAATCTGTGAATACAATACTCTTTGCATTAGATTTAATAATTTGGGTGTTGTACAAATCGGCGCAACCCTTCCAAAAGACCGGTACGTTATATATACCAACAGTTTCATTTTAATTTACATAAACTACGACTAAACTCACAGCATTCTCTCAATTTTGGAATAACAGTTCAGATAATTTGGAGTCTTCAAACTGCTTTTTCCGTTATTAGTAAAAAATGTTGGTGAAACGGTCAGTGTTCGAAATATTGACTCCCTAAAATGCATAAAGATTACACACTAATTACTGTCTTCCTGTACCCTATCGGATTAATAATGTACGTCACACAACAAATAGTTACAATCACAAAACCACACTTCGTCAATGTAATGAGTAAACAGTTTACACATAGAGCTTTTCAGGTACTATGTTGGCAGTGTTCAGTCCATAGTTAAAAGAATGGACGTGGATGCTTGAACATAAAAATGAGCACCTCCATAATCGATGGAGTAACACACGTTCATCGTAACTGATCTCTTGTAAACCTGTTTCGAATCTTGGAAACGTGTGTCAACTGGCTCCCATTCCATCAAGTCAAAAGAATGAATTCAAAATATCACAATACACGAATCTATTAATTATCCGGTCAGCACAACTATGAAAATTATGCGAAACGCAATGCACTAATTTCATTCGTACACGTAAAGTATCTACGTCTGGCGTAGCGCCTAGAAAGTACCGCCAATTATTTAACACTGAATGGCGAAAACGACAAATGGCATAGTCGTCAGGCTCAATCTCAAAAATGAAGTGGATTTTACAACTCCTACTCGCTAGCTCCGTCAGCGTCGATGGCATAGCAAAGCTTGTTGAGGCAAAACGAAGACACCCGCCAAAGTTAGAAGGCAAGAAAATTCGTTCACTCCGGAACCGGACACAACCGGCCTTGAGACGCTGCTTATTTCGACTTCCGAAATAGAGCGCTGAGCAAGTTCCTATATTTGTGTATTTGTTCGGGGTTTGCTGCTTATGCTCACCTGATCCGCGGCAATAACCAAGAAACCGGACGTATGCTTCCAACGAATTTCGACCAGTCAGCACACACTAGTTACCTTGCCATATTTTAAATAGATAAGTTTATTTACTGCAGATCTCACGATGAAAAGTCTGGATATCGAATCGATTTTTCGGGAACCATCCCATACTCCTCACTAATCATCGGTGATAACAATAAATACGCACCAACATGCTTCGTTATTTTGGTGTGAACATTTGTTCGATTAATTCGTAATCTGAAAATGTATTGAACCAGAACGGGCTGGTAGAAGGAACGAGTTAGTCATGGCTACATGATGGGAATCTTAAAACATAGGCCAAACTGTATTCCACCAAAACACCATAGGCCAAGTACCAGCTTGAGTAAGTGATAAGGCAATTGCCAAAACTTTTACTCTATTGACCTTCACAACCAGGTCTAGTGAAATGGAACTTCGGACTGTACACTGAAGTGTATAAGCAAATCCATTGCATTTAACGCAATCATGACCAAACCACTGAATGTGCTTTAAAAGGTTATTTCCTCGGAGATCTTTCGATCTCATGCTCACTAATATGTTTCTTTACCAACTGAAAGTAAGGCCCCAATTGAAACATAAAAAGAAGATTGTACCGTCATTGTCTTATGAGCAATTGAAAATATTAAGATGTTCTTGCTGCAACGGTATGTCCCTATCGACCATTTTCCGGCTAATCTTGTTTGAACATCAGAGCGACTTTTCGGCAGCGAACTGAACAAAAATCCGACTCACATGACAATTTTGGCTTCAAGATCGATTGACTGATGAGCGTAACGAACAGAAAGAACAGTTATTTGAGCAGTCAGCTACTGACATACTTCATTTCGCGTTGAATGCAGAAGTGGAGATCTCTCACTATCTCTTGGACAGATGAATCAAAACACGTGATTGTCAAACTGCTGAAACTTTATGCGAATCGCAGTAATGTGACCGGTATCCCTGACACTATTTATGTAATGTAGGATAGTGCGTGATATATTAATACCAACTGCGGCGAATACAGATCGGTGGCTTCTGATTATTCAGCTGTAAGATATCGCCATACATATACCTCCAGTTGAGTTAACTTTCGGATACAGGAATCACAGGATAATCAAATATTCGAACTATGAACCGATATATTTGTGTTGGCCTAATTCTATAGTGTAACTCTAAACCAAGAATGTAAATGAATACTTTCTACTCCCAACCTAATGCTTGCAGTCTTTAACAGTTTGAAAACCTTAAAATCTAGATGTTTTAGAGATTTCAAGTTATTTATTTTACAACTTGATGTGTGGTTTCCATAGTTGCGAGTGGTTGTTAAATACAACTTAATGATATCAACAATCAAAATCAGATTATTCAAAGTGTGCACAAACATGTCTGTGTTCTCACATCTACATGTTCTGCTTATCGCATCAGAGATTTGTTCACGGCAACAGTAACCAGTAGTGCATATTAGAATTAAGAATAGTGCAGGGGTTTAATCAAACATCCATTAGTAGTTTATAGTATTTACGCGCAGTATTATCTTCTACCAGGCCGCTAGAATAAAACTATAAAGCTTCCTGTCTGAAAACCTGCATAGGGTAGGTGAATGAAGTCAAGAAAAGAAACTGTTTTTTGCACCGCGGGAAGTGAATATTCAGCACTTGCTGTACCACACTTTCATCAAGCTGAGTAGATAGCACGATAATAAAATCAATTTTACGGCCAAACTTCTTGTAAAAATTTGCGGATCATTAATAAATGAGACCAAGCAATGGTTGACAAAAGAAACATATACACGACTACAGGGGTTTACGGACTAAAGAAGAATCTTAGTTGGTGATGTGGACATATATTTAGAAAGGTGGACTAGAACAAGATGGTTGCAATCAGATTAAAGTTTAGAAGCAGCTTCCCTACTTGCCTTAACATGTTTAAACATGGCAAATTCGGTTACCATAACGAGGATTGCCACCAGACTTTGATAAAAACCTGATGAATCTAGAACTAACACCAAGGTCTTTGGGTTGGAATCAATGAATAATAACCAGAGAACAGTCTAGCATGCATTCACACAATGGAGGATAAGATTGTCTGGATTGAAAACGATTCTAGAAACCTATGACACACTCTCTGAGGACAACTGGCAACAGTCCAGTGATGATCACGTTTACAAGAGTATCAGTAGAGTGGCGTTCAAAATGCGCATCATCAGTAATACAATAACAGTTTTGTCATGCTGGTCAGATTTCCTAGCCATCATTATCTACTGACGTCAGTCCGTACAAATAATAATGACGGTTTTACCCCCAAATCGATACAATATGGCCGGTTTTGTTCTTGGCTGGATTAATCAAATATACTAGTCTAAACAGGCCTTGAACCATGGACCTTGCCGACAATTCCACCGTGAGTATCACTTCGATGGTAGCTGTGCAACCTGTTTGTATGAGAGGAACTTTGTCCATTCACGTTGATAAGCCAAGGAAGCCACATATCACTTGTATTAACCACCGTTGAAACTGACTCAAATAAACAGAAATTGCACCCTTGAAGATGGATCTGATGACTGTCAATGATGACCGTGAGCTTGGAAGATAAGCAATGCTAATGATAATGAGTTTCACTTTTCATCACGATAGTAAAATCTTCAGGGTCTTAAGGTCTTTGTGTCAGCCTTCCGTGTATCAGTTTCAAGCAAAAATGATCATGAGGGGTGTAGTTAGTCGCAGTGATTCATTCCTGAATACTACATTTACCCAACTACCACAATCCTTCTTCCAATCTACATACATATTGCACATTAATTCAGGCAGATGACTAAATTGTAACAGGGTCTTGCCAGTTTGACCCAATAACAACTAGGGTATCACTAAGTTTGTTTCATTCGGCGTCTAATGGTGCACTCGGATTAATTCGTATGCTGACACATGGAACAAGAACAAAAACAGTGCTAGTCGGTTCCATGCAAAAATTCATTGACCAGTACCGAAAACTTAGCCCACATACACAGACAGACAGAGATGCACACAAGCCTATTCATTAGCACCAGTCGGTCTGGAAGGAGAGGGAAATAGACCATCTGAAATCTTCTGCTCTTTGCACAATTTATTCGACATTCACTTCCCACTGGGGCCTGAGCGTGGGAATGTCAGAGTTGATACGGGTGATTGCATACCGATCCGGAATCGTCCACAGACATTCTGTCAGTAGAGGGTGGAGGTGGTTGACAAGCTGTTGCAAAACAGGTTGTTGCCATCACGCGAGTACCTTATTCACAGACTTCTAGCGTCTAGTTCGAATGACGGAAATGGAAAGAGCAAACTAGACGAAAGCTCCGTAATTGCAAATCATATTTAAGTTAATACAGCAATAAGAGGGCTGGAACGGAAATGCCACAGAACGTTCACGGTTAAACTCTCGCACCTATTTCCATATACGGAGAGGAATATTAACACAGCCTTTCAAGAATCTAATGTTATTGGTAAACTCACTTTGGGTTAACTCAGTTACCATTAATCGAGAGCAACGGGAGATGATCTTTCTGTTCCAGTGGGTCTTACTTTCCATTCATCCGGTTAACTTTGGCTTCATACTGGATGTGATTTTAAGATGTTCTGGCAGACAGCTGAATATCAGTGACTATTAACACAAGCATGTATGACCAGCTCGACCTTCTGGAGTATGAGTGCATTTCATATTTTCACTTCACTTACTTACGTATGTTTTAAATCAAGTCTTTAAACAGTTTGGTCATTAAAATCCCTCTGGTTGAGTGAAGCTGCGCATGAACTTTCAGTTGCTTTCGTGGTAATTCTTTGTTTGCTACGTGTGGCAGTGCGTTTGTGAACTACATGACAGGCTATCGATCGGTTCCTTTCCTCTAATCTAGTCACTATATCTCAACGTCTTGTTATTCACATTTTTGAATTTGCTGAGACAACAACAATGAGTTTCAGTAAAACCGCTATATTTTCTGTCTAACAGTCACTCTGAATGCACCAACAAAGAATCAGATGTGCACACGAATTCTCAGCTTCTGCCAACCCAGGTTCATTCAATAATGTCTATCAATCTGCTTAAAATGGTATTGTTACTTGAAGTATATCTGATAAAACATCAGCGGATATTAACACACAATTATTACACATTTACTAAATGACAAGTGATTACAACACATCAGAGTCTGACAGCGAGATTTAAGGTTGTACGGTTATATCGAGGTTGGTGTGAAGCAAGTCACTTATCAACAAAAAAGTGTATACCACCAGATGAGAACCTTTTCATCATTCACTTTAATCAGGACAGTAAAATTCTGATTACATATAATATTTGAGTGTTAAAATGTCGTCATTGTGATTTTTGGCAGTAGTAGTGTATTTGGTTGTGTTGAATAGTCCATTATTTACCGAATTTAGTAGTTAGGTTAAAAAAAGTCATTAAAACCGGTAAAAAAATACAAACACCAGCAACAACGCCCAGAACAAGAACCTATCAAACTAATTAATATTCGACGACAAGCAAGTTTACTAAGGGGTGGTAGGGGATTTTAATTTATATAAATTGAACACCACTCACACTTGATCACAGCCGTCGTGTTCCCATAGACTGCCAAGTCGGCCCCTTTCGAAAAACCGCTAGATTCGAGCTTCGCTCACACAAGAGAATGTGGCTGAGCGTTCGCATATGATGATTCAGTCGTGACCAATGTGAGATCATTGGCGCGGTGGTTAGCACAGTCACCTCATGAAGTGTGGTCAGAGAATTTGTCCTGACCGTGGCAATGTTATGCACTACTGACGAGATTTAACAGGAGTGAAACACGATTCCAGTGATTTTTTTCAACACAGGCTGACTGGGAAAACTATGGGAATGTGACAGCTGTGACTAATTGTGAGTGAGTTTCAATTTAGCTAAACAAGATGTCTTTGTTAAAGGAATCAACAAGACGAAAGTGACGGGAAACAAAAAATACTTGACAAGTGTTGAGTACGTAATTAAAGCTGGTGGACTGCTAGAAGGAACACATAAGGAAGTCCTGTAAACAATCAGCTCAACAATGACTTGCAATAGACACTTCAACATTCATACTAAAATCGAAAAGAAAGTATTGGGGAAAAAAGGAGCGGGAGAACACTATCAATCTATCCGCTGACAAACGGTGATCGATGTTTTTAAGGGACGAGGCAGATTTCATTAGGAAAGGAAATCAACTATTCGAAAACACAACCGCCTACCTCCAAATGAACGCCCATCTTACTAAAAAAAATTGGCGAATAAAATAAGCAACAAAACAAACAGGATGAAAGATACACAAGGAATAAGTAAACAAAAAAGCCAAAAAATGTAATCAGATTATACAAACTTTGTACACTTCGATGGATTGTCAAAAGAAACACGGACCATGCTGCATTTTGACATGCAGTATCTTTGCCGGAAACTCAAGGGGATAACCTTACTAAAGACTTGTTGAAACGACCGCGATACTTTACCGATTGATCACAATATTCTACCACCAATGTTTGCCAATTCCTGGACAAACTGGTAGACGTCAAAACAGAGGATGATCAGACCATCATTCCACTTGGCGTCAAGATATATTCACATCACTGGACATTAACCTGGCCCAAAATGTATTGCAAGGACTAGTTGAACAGAAATCCCGGCTAAATGGATTGCCCAAACCAAAGAACATTTGAAGCCTGATGAAATTATGTTTAGCTGTATGCTATAGATTCACTAGTCAAATTTATGAACTACTGTAAAGCACTTCAACAGGATCTTGCTTATCTGGATTTATCACTGAAATAGTCAAACAAAGACTGGAGAAAGTCGCGCAACCGAAGATTCAACCTAAACTGTGAACAAGGTAAGTTAATAAAACATTAATAATATTCCAGCGTTGCGGGCTGCAAAATACACACAGGATACTCAGCCATACTTTCGCCTAGATCAAATCCATTATGAAGACAGAAGTCAATAACGAACTCTTTTCCCTCTATCTGCTGACTAACTAAAAATTTACGGAAAGCTGTTAGCTTCAGTATACCACAAGCAGACACCGACGAATAAATTCACAAGTTCCTCATTGTCATGAAAAGACTTGCATCTAGATTCCAGTTAGAAGAGCAAAAATACATTGAAATACCACTGAACTCAGAAAGAAGAAAGAAAAGTAATTCAATCGATAAATATATTGTGGCAGATACCTATGACTTTTCATGGAATATAGCTTGTTGCAAACAAAAATGAACTCAAACCCCACGGACTATTCATCAAAACGAATTTGTTTACTATAAATCGAAAACATATGAGAAATTACTGCACGACTGTAACGGTTAAGACGAATCACGATAACTCAAAGATCAATCGCACCCTTACTAATAATAAATTCAAAATCAAAGAATACCTCATGTCTGTCGATAAAAAAGATAATATAAAAGACCAAGCGTAAAAACTGCAAAAAATATCATCATTTAAATGGAACAAAATCTTCGCTTGCGACTACATGAGAGTGAAGTGACTGTCAAGAAATGTGACCAATTTTCTTTGATCTTCCCCGAGTATCAAACTGGATGTGCATTCAACGTGTGAGCCGTAGGAGACCTTGCTGGCGCGAACACAATACTTGGAAGAGAATTTCTGGAAGTCTGCAGCCCGTCAACCGGTTCGATAGACGAACACGTCGAATTTGACCAAATCTATTAACTGATGCGATGAAGCGGCAAAAGTGATTACGACGGAATGCCGATGTGCGAGTGAACAAATCGACCTGACGGCATCAACTCAATAGAAAGACCGATATAGAATGACTAATCAAGGAAGGTTTGACCATTTCGGTCGAATGTCAACAGAAAGAAATTTCAAGTTGAACATGATCCACAACTGATCTCAGCTGTCACATTCCTATAAACTTTACAGTCGGCCACTTTCGAAAACAAGCCTTAGACTCCAGTTTCGCTGTCATTAGAGCTCGTCAGTAGTGCACATCCTTGCCACGGCCGGGACTAGAACTCCGGCCATGATTTCATGAGGCAGCCGTGTTTACCACTGCGCCAATGACCTCACATTAGGTACGACTGAATTATCATATGTGAGTGCTCAACCACTTCCGCTTGTGAGTGATGATCAGGTTGCCCGACCGTCTCGGGTGGAGGCATAGTAACTGTCCTGTTAACTTCGGTCGATAACCCGGTGATTAGGACTTCCGGTACGGGTCGAAATTTCCGATCTCATTAAACCTGCTAAGCGATATCTGATCAACAGGGTTTCACATCAAAGGGTCAATGGACACGAGTTGCAACTCAGACGTCAGGCAAAATGTGCAGTAAAATACCAGCAGCAGTTAACTCGATTTTAAATCAGAGGACTATCGGTCAACTTAATTTAATGACCGGCGTTCACCCAACGCCGATCTCGTACTCCTGTACGCCGACGGCATCGCCTCATTTATGGATGAAACGTTCGCGACTTAAATACTAAGCTCAGGAAACAGAGGAACAAGTATAAACCGTCAAGATTGGGTCTAACTTTGTAACGGGGGTACTGTCAGCTTCAGTTTGAAAAACCACTGAATTAGCGGCTCTTGCGTATAAGCACACGATGTCCTGTTGGTGATTACCGAACAGGATAGCTTTGCCGAATGAGTTCAAGTTAGGATGCATCGTTGTACAACTGAAACTAGTCGAGTGAACCAGGTAAGCATGACGGACCTCCATCTTCTTAGCCGGACTTCTAATCGCTTGGTAGGTACCGAATTCGGCCCTTCATTGTTCAAAGACGCATTCAATTCATTTGTAAGAATGCTGTGTTGCTGATGATGCCTTACTTTCACTTGTAACTCGGTTGTTCGGTTGTAAGGTATAGGCACCTTGATGCTGAATGTTTGTATATAGACAAAGCTATTTAGGTCCCTTCTCCACTCCTTCTTTTTCTTCTTTCACCCTGTATAGGGTTTGCCTTTTTCAAGGTTGTGTGGCAGTTAAATATCAGCGGAAATCACTAATGAATTGCTGCTTATGAAGGTGATGATAGTAAATTGTGGAGGAGTGAGTTATTCGAGAAGTAACTATGTGTACAAAGTGTATTAATGTGGCACTGTTCCGGTAGCAAACTGCTGCGATCACCGATGTGAAGAAAGTGTTGGGTGTCCATAATTTTATAGCGACCACGCTTACTATTGTATGTACTATAGTATTTATCCCTCCAGTGTTCTTGTGAGTAACATAAATAACGTAGGTTGAAGTAATTATATTACTAAAATATACAACAGACAATATCAGGACATGATATAACTAACGAAGAGACAACAGTTAATGAAAAGACCGGACCTTTTATGCTCAGCAGCCTATTGGTATGTTCCAAGACATTGTTTCACGTAGTTTCGTGCGTGGCTTTCCACTTCGTCACTGATAGACACCCTTCAGAATCAAACACACTTTAATTCCTCTAACTTACAATTGTTGCTGACCTGATTGAATTTGTGTGAACGGAGGGCTACACACTAAACATCAGTAGATTACAACTTAGTTTTTTCTCTTCAAAGTTTGCCGTTAGTATATTTCCAGCCAGCTGTTACTCCAAGTGGACTTGTCTATTTATTGTTCGAACTTAGCTCAATCTGAAAAACACCATAGATTATCTTCCACTGTTTAATTCAGAATCTTATGCTGTTTCATTGTGCGGTTACCATACACAAGAGTTTATGTGATGTTGGATGACACATAAGTGTTATGGCTTCGTGTACTGACAAAACTCGATGTTGGTGACAAAGGTCTGTTTCAGCCTTATAGGTTTCAGCGCAGGGGACGTTTTAACGACCGCTTAGATAAGATCAAACTGCCCGCATGTGTTTAGAAAGGCCAACATAACGACCATCGACTGTGTGAGTTATGTGCAAGTTTTATGCTCAACTTGACCTCGGACAATGGCAGATGGCATTTGTGCACAAAGAAAGCACTGAAACATGCGACCATGAGCCACAACAACCGGGTTTGGACAATGTGGTCATCATCGTCGACGTCCAACTTACAGGGGTGATTTCTGTGATATTGGGTCATACCTGTGTATTGGTCCCAACTCAGCTGACAGACGGTGACAAACCAAATGAGATGGTTTATGTAACAAACATTTCGAAATCATTGAACTTTCCTCCACAGCACCCATTCAAATCTACGCAAACAAAGAAACATAATCACCGGTGATATCTGTTGAGGGGAAACCGATTCCCTCATGATCATCTTCACTTGAAAAGAGTGGTATTTCACAAATGATTTTGTGTCTATTTAAACACTTAGCATAAGTGATAGGTGATTTGTAATAAATGCGGCAACTTTTCCAATGGAGCTAACGAAGTTGTCCACTCAGTCACCAGTTTTCTGCCTATCATTTAGAATCATGGTCATGCTCTTCGTCTGTCAAATATTCCACTTCGTTTTAATGCGATTCGGGAGGATGGGTAAATCGAGTTCATAGCCGGGACATAATCGCCGTCCTAATTAAGTATGCCTAATTGGACAACTAGACAAATGGAGACAGTACGCATGCCCAACTTGAAGTTTCGTTTAACTAAGTGCAGAATTGAAGTCAAACTATTAAGTCCAGTAATACCGGACCACTGCTTGCAAACACATCTCAGGCCGTTTCTGGCTCTGATACTGCGTTATTCGACTGAGGCAAGCTGCACACTCGGTTCCCATACACAGTGGTTTAAAAACTTCGTAACCCGTAAACCACAATCTACAATGTGATCGGTTATCATTGCTCGTAAGATGTTGCTTCAAAATAGACAAACGAGCATTTCAAATCGCAATTGCCGTCGGAGGAATGATGCTGAAACCAAGGAGCACTTGCTTCTTCCATCATTCAACCTAATTGTGTTCTATGTTTGTTAATTAAAACTAACTGCGAATAGCATTATTCATAGCGCAGTGAGCACGTACTGGAGTTTTGCCAGGAAATCCAACGATACAAGTCAGTCAACTACGGTCATGCATTTAAATTAAACTGCCAACAATGGGTCACCGAGTACATTCGATTAATTTAACCTACGCTGATGGCGTGTTTATTAGTTTCGTAAGCTGTGATTACGCGGTTGTACATCAATTGAAACACAGCCTGTTTCTTGATTGATTCGAGAATCAGTTTCTACGGGCACGTGCCTTATTCTTTTTAAAATTCGCTTAAAGGATAGGTCTCGACTCATTAAACACTGGAAAATCTAAGTCGGTGGCAAGCAATAGCTAGCAGTACCATTCGCAATGTACAACTGGTGTCACCCGCAGGATTAATGAAGCGTAGGTTATAAGTTTATGTAATGTCTGATTTTGCTCTCCCTCGCTCTTTCAAATCATCAGGCTATGACCAATCCAATTTTTGGCCAGACTTAACAGAAGGAGACATTCGAAGGGAGATTTCAAGAGTAGGCAGTGGTATTGGACAACATAACATCCATCCAGATTAAGCGGTTATCAGTGAGTCACATATAACTCAATATGAGAGTGATACATTCCAAAACTGGACACTGGTATTGTGATTCAAACGATACAGTTATGCTACTGGTGCTTATCGCTTAGTTTAGTGCCCCTCAAACTTCGTCCTAGGATTGAGCGTTTTGAGGCTTGACAGACTTCAGCGCGATACAACAGTATATTCGATGAGTTGTTGATTTTTTGGCCAAAAGGTAATTTTTTTTCACTGAGAGTTAGTCTGGGAAACTGATAAGTTCTACTTAAGGAAAGTTTTAAATGCAGATGCACCTTACTGACCGGCACTCTTTAAAATAAATATTATACCAAGATTTCTTTCTCACCCGAATGTGAAAACACCAGTTAAGGTTAACTTTAAAAACTCCATGGTTTTAGGTTTTTTGCATACACTAGCACAAAACTCACACCATTTGCGCAGATTTCGTTCACCTTTTCTGATTGACACTTAATCTATTTCTCTCCTAGAACGTTATAAACTTGAGCGATCCGCTGAGTGTGCAGAGTTCTTCCACAGTTCTATACACTGGTGATAACGCTAACCGTCATTGATCTCTAAACTTATCGCACTCTGTTGCAGTGTTAAGACAAATCACACAAAATATTCATTTTGTAAAGAAGAAATCATTTTCTGTACGACCTTCCGACAACTGAAATAATTGATTCGTGATGACAGAAATTAGATTAGGCGTTGTAGACTGACTCGTCCTTAAGTCGATAAGACAGCGAGAAACTTGATTGATTGAAGAAGTTTTGTCAGACAAAAGGCAGACTGAGAAGTATCTATGACGCTACCTAGGCGTTATGGTTGACACCGGACAAAACTCGTGTTGATTATCACATCATATTCCTTCGCTGGAAGCAACTTTCTCTGTTTACTCTTATTTTTGCGCATAACTGAGATTGTAGTTTTTTTATCTACTCCCTTATGTAGGTTATTTGTAAATGTTGACATACATTTGCATCATAGTATCTTCAATCCTATACGGTCATTTCATCCAAGTAATCTTCTCAATGATGTCTATTTTTCTACCTGACTTAAAAAATCTCATTAATGAGTTTAGTGATGGTGTAGAATCTCGACACCAGAAGCCAAACATTGTGCATAAGTCTACTTACCGATTACTAACAAAATTATTGTGAAGTTTGAATTCGCAGTGTAAATAACTGTACAGGTTAGAAATCGGTTTTATAGCAGCTTTCTTTCACCAGTAGTTACAAACTGTAGTCCAAACGCGACACAACACCTGGGTATAATCGAACAGCTTTGACGGCGTACCTAGGTATATTGTTCTCTGAATGTTGGACTGGCAAAAGTGGCCCAAAGAAGAAGCAATCAATGTCCTTAATCCTTAATCCCGTAGTTGTATTTGTTTGGCTCCATCCGAATCTAATGACAAATTCAGTCACGACCTTCTTAAGTTATTAAAATTTTATTGAATCAGCAACATCGAGCACCGTTTCCATGGTCATTTTTAAGCTAACCGCTTAAACACACAAAATTTTATGTCAGTCATATCAAACGGTATAGGTCTAACAAACCTGAAATCTAATTGTACAGACCATCTTGGAATGTACTCCATGATGCAGCTGAAATTCAACCTAATCAATTGAGCCATCATCAATCCGCCATGTCCGCCTATAATATCTACGCCAATATTTTGGTCAATATTATATCATAACATCACTGTTGGTAGAAAAAGTATGGTTTACCGGGCAGCAGATGGGTATAACATTTAGAACACCAGCACTATGAGAGAGTCACACACATCACAACTTGATTACCAAAAGGCTGCGACGGATTCACAGCTTCCATCCTAATCTCCTATCTCCGTCCGGACAATACAATACTCCCAGAATCGTTGGACGACCGTCTGTGTTGCCTCTGATATCCGGACTAACTTCTGCTTATCACGACAGACGAGGTTGAACCTACAAACGGAATAAGGTTTACTTTCTCAATCTATAACCCATAGAGAATGTCACTCAGAGTTATTCTCACAAAGGAAGGAAGGATTGTTAACATCCATATATCTAGCAGCTTATCTCGATAAACGCAAGTACGTTACATAGATGAAACAGGTGTATTCCATGATTATTAAGAAGATGAATCAACTTTCAACCGAACGTTTCAAGATGTTGTCACAAACCACAAATGTTAGTATTCTTGACCAGAAATCACCGTTCTCAATGCAAACAGAAGCGAAAAACACATGTATAGGTCCCTGTACAGACTCGCAAGTCGGGGAACTGTTTCCACTCATGCGGGAAGGTATCGCAAGCAATCTTGTCTAGGTTTACTTCTGTTTTCTTCAAATGTGTTCCTACCTAGGAAACTTCTAACAAACGAGAAGGTGCCAACGGTCCAATAAATCTATTATTATTCGCTATCTATAACTTGGTACTCGGTGCTCTTATGTTAGTTCAGCAGCTAGCTGGTAGTAAGCAGCACTGTTCAATAAGGCTCAATCACAGCGGAGTGACTGTATGTGACACTAGTCCAGTGTAGCACTTGATATCGCCGATAAGCTGAGCCAATGAAATTACGTTGTCTGATCCTAGTTCACCAAACATTTCCGCTTCCAACGGCACATTCCACCAATAACTGCTTGACAATACGAATGAGTCGATATAATGACGGTACAAAGAGGTATTCAAAGTGGGCAGGGCAAGCTGTTTGTACATACTGTTGCAATTCCCGGTGAGGGCATCAAGTTTTGCCAGCCACTAAAGTGGTGTCGTCCTCATGAACATGCAAGCTGTGAACCGCAAAAACCCCAAGTGAACCTGTTCGAAGTAGTGGCAAATGTCGTTAAACTCCTAATTTGCAGCCAAGTATTTTACTCCATGAGAGTTGGCTACACATGTGTAACTTTAAATGCCGTAGTAGTAGTAGGCCGACTGAATCGCTAGCATCCCCTCACTAATTTAAACACACACGCACTTGAGGGAATCTGATTACGGCCTAGACAATATTGCTTGCAGAACCTTTTTGCATAGAGGTATGCAGTTCCCCAGCTTGCACGTCTACAAAGAGACCTACACGAGTGTTTCTTGCACTTCCATTTGCCTAACGAACGGTAGCTCTCAGGCAAAAATAACATTCGACAGTGGTGACTGCACTTTGAAACAGTCAGTGGCAACTGTGTAGCCACTCCAGAATTTTGTCAAGAGCTGTATGCAGAGTAGTTCTGATGGACGCATGCCTCTCGACAAACTGTTTCTACAAAGGGGCAGTAAGCGACATGAATTCGAAAAAACATTTCCAGTCCCATTCTAGACTAAATAGTCGCTCAGTTAAAGTGGTCTCAACTAACTATTAAAAAGTTTTGGTGTGTTCCGTACACTGGTAATAAATTACTCATCATCCTGGTACAGTGATCATGTGTGAAAATTCTTGATTAAACGAGAGTTGAATCTCTCAACTCTAACTATTCACAATATTAGATTTAAAGTGGTATATGTAGCGTCGGGAGCTTTCAGTAGAAACTGATCTCTGAAATGTGGATGCATCACGTTTGACTGTGTTTGTAAGCATCTAAGTGATGACGGTATCACATGGCAAGCGACTTCTCAACGTACTTTAGATGTTTCTTGTCTGCCGCCTTACAAAAGACCGCACACTCTATTCTCATCTTACTTAATCAAAGTTGTTAGTGGTTTCTTTTCACTACTATATTACCCCTTAAAGACGAGAATCTCGGTAACTTGCGGAAACAGTAGAACGTTTAAAATCGTTCAACAATCCCCATTTTGCGCAACTTCATTTGGTTAAAATCCAAAAGCTGAACTTTTTTACACTCATATGGAATTACATCATTTAGCCTGGATGAATCAAAAATAATTGCTCTCGGTTTACTGACTGTTTGGCACCGTGATGCCTGCCCGTCTTCTGAACAGCTCATATGAATGCAAAAGCTATGATCAATTGTGAGTGGTTTCCAACTTATGTCAATCAAAGTTCCAAATTCTTTAGCGGTAATCGACTGCGTTATTCACCCTTAACCTAATCGTTTACAGTTGCCGGAATGTGACACCCGGTCAGAAGAAATTGTCAAGGACATCCAAACTTGTATAGAAGTCATTAAATGAAGCAGTCAATCAGGTCTGATGAAGATCACTCGGACAGTTAATGCCCAGATATGAATGACCGTAAAAGAAAGTTTAATAGTTCGGACACAAGAGTTGTGCAGTTTTCATATGATGTCTGAGCCGACCTACAGAAGCTAATAGTTCCTGTTTCCGCTTTTATCCAGAATGGTATAAAACCAAATTTATTCTTGTCGGTCAAACTTGTTATGCGTATGGAAGGCGAAACAGGTACTAGTAGTGCTATCTCTTCGTCAATGGTGAATTAGAAAATATTGATTTCACTAACCGATAAGGGAACAGTGGGTAGTATAAGGTAGATTCGTTTTTTGTCCGAGACATCCTAAGTGGGTATATCACATATGTCGAATAGCTTCTAAATGTACAAGTAATATAGAATGACACAGGTAACACTTGGGTAATCCCAGAATTCTGCCATTTTCTTGTGGTTTATAAATACTGATTAGGCTAGAGGCTCAACAACATACTGGAATTTACTGGTGAAAGATGACCAAGAATGAAACTTTAAAAAAAATCTGCCTTCAGGTCCAGTAGGTCCAGAACATTAAGACCAAAAGTCCGGTCTATTCAGTAAGAGAAGTGAATCTCGAAACACTGGAAAGGTTATCCCTTCGAAGATCTAATGAGCAAAATGTGTCAGGACAATCGTTAAACAGAAAGATTCCTTAGTGTCTTGTCAACGATTGCTCTCTGACATAGTTAGCGAGTAAGTGGTTCGTTCCTACATCAATTCTGTCATGTTCAGTTGGTTCATATTTGGACCGTTCATTTCAGGGCTTCAGTATTCAGATTGTGTCTAAATCTTTGATGGCATCGAAACAACCAGATCATAACTACGGTAATTTCTACCTCCCCCAAGCAAGCATAATGAGCGCCCCGCACAGGACTACTCTTTACCGTTGATCAGTAATAGAAATAACACTTCCGTTCGCCACTTTTACTTAATGCCTAACAGGGAGAACTAAAAAAGGTTCGTTCGACTGCAGATGGTGTTCAAGTTAGAACGCTACAACATAGCGGAGGAATTAAATGAAAACCTTGAGACCCACCTGCGCAATGTTGTCGGTTTACGGAAATACGGTGTACACTACTTTATTAGACGCGACATTTGCTTGCCAACACGAGATGCAAGGAAATTATTGTCACCACAAAATACACTGCCTAACGAAAGATTACCCCATATATTTGTGTAGCTTACACTTCTCTACTTTTGATCACAGCTTGCTGCCGTTTTATGTTACTGAGTGGTGATATTAGGTACATGCTTTAGGTCATTCTCTGCTTGCAGATCATCACCCAATAGCATGTATTTTTTGATGGCCACCGTCTGGTATCGGGTCACTGGTGTTTGTTAAACGTTACAGCACCAAATTTCGGTGCCTGGTCAGCTTAGCTAAGTCCACTGTCAAGGTTGCGTACGGCAGCCACGGGGACTTATTAAGCTCAGCGATAACGAGAAGTAGTAAGCTACTGACATGTTTCGAGTGATCTATTCAAAGTAATGGATTGTCAATTATTTTAAAACTTCCTGAGCTCCCGTAAGAAAGTGAATCGGCAACCAGGGACGTAAGACAAAGAAATTAACGAAAAAAGTGGGGAGGCCATCCCATAAAAACTTATCAAACTGTACTACTTCCAATCAGAACAATGACCATTAAAGTTGTTCCAACGTTGTCCCACGTTTGTGCTACACTAGAACTGACAAGAGCCGCGGTCGGAAGATTTCGTGAGATTAGTGTTTTCGGCAGCACACCACGTGTTCCCGTAGTAGTTGAAAAGCACAAACAATAGAGACTATAGTGGACTGTGTGAAGCCGTACTTGTTAGTTCCGCTGAAATGGGTGAAGGTGCTATACAGAGGTGATATCAAAAAGAATTAGAACGTTGAGTTGGCCGCTTGAGTTATTAACTTCTAATCCTACCGACTATCTTTGTTGTTGGTTAGGTCACACATTTAACAAAGGTCACAACATCGGAAATCTGCCCCGTCTGAGAAGTATAGGGGTCGTTATAAATATCAACAGGACAATGACCAACGTCGGGGCAGTGACTGCCAGAAACTGTCTTTTAAGGGGCGCTAGTTTAAGTTTCAAAGGGTTGGTGGTTTG
>JTDE01000961.1:71666-81717 GCA_014338405.1 Paragonimus skrjabini miyazakii
TACTGACGAGCTCTAATGAGAGCGAAACTCGAGTCTAGTGCTTCTTTTCGAAAGGGGCCGACTGGAAAGTCTATGGGGATGCGACAGCTGCGATCAATTGTGGGTGATGTTCAATCTATATGAAAACGACAGTAAATTAGAACATATCCCAGTGGTAATGGAAATATGTTGTGTCACCCTTGGAACATTAAAATTTGTTGGTACGGACAAGTGATGAGAGTAATAAACTGGTGAACCGGTAAGTCTGATCAACTAATCGGATCATCAGTTAATCTGTTTAGTCGAGGAATTGGTCAAAATTAGGCAAGGCAGTCATTTCTTATTCCTGTAATGTGAAAAACGCAAGCTGACCGAATCACCAAAATTCGTCCTAACGGTCCAAAATTGTCTTTGCATATCATTTCACCATCTCTTGACTATATCATGTGTTTACCATACTCAACTGTACGAACCAAGTACAATTGTAGAAAATATATGATTCAGTCTAAGCGTGAGATGTTTTCATTTCTTGCCTGCCTAATTATGGAATCAGAGACTTCGAACGCTGCTATCAATTTACTATGCTATATTTTATCAGATCGATCGGAAACAGCTGTAGTAAGGTAATGTGACATCTTCATTGTTCAGTTCGATTCAAAGATTTCTCAGTAAGCTAGACATCATATTGGCAACGAACTTATGGTAAACTCAATATGTTTAAACTAGAGCTAGGCTGATCCGAGTTTAGTGCGGTCGATAGAATATCTATACCTCTTAACATCGTTCTACTTACTAACTGATGCGAGATACTGAAACAGTTTTGAGCACACAGCATGGACTTAGGTCATGCTAACTAACACAGAGGAAGAGAGGCCAGAATTTTTCAGTAAGTTAGCATGAGTCAATTTCGCAAATAAATTACTTGTCATGAAAAGAACGAGATCCTCTAGTGGGAGCGATTGTGGATGTTTCAAATCATACTGTGACAAGTGTACACGATAACCGAAACCAACAAACGAAGATGAGTAAGTTTCACGTCAGAGTTTGTATCGGTAATTTTTAATTTTACCACTTTCTTTTTCAGTACGTACACAACCCTGGACTAAACGATAAAACATGCATTAAATATTCCAGACCACATGACATTAAATACTCTCTTTTCAGTGCTGGCTTATGCCGCCAAAAATATCAAACCAGATAACTGGGTCAGACGGTTAGTCTGTCTGTTTAGACCGGGGGTCAAATATGGTTTGGTTAGGCGATTTACTCTTAAGCAACCGACTTTTAAACCTCAACTTTAATTTCACACCTATAAGTGTGCACAAAAATAAAGCCTACTCTTGAGAAACTGTCTTTAACTACATAATGGTCTGGGTGCATGGTCTGGGTCTGCATGCACACTTGATAAATACCCCTAAAAGAAACAGTGTTCCTCTAGCCTTCAAAGGTCAACTGAATCCTGGGTAACACAACGTTCTGAAGTGCACTCAGGAGAAAATTCACAATATCACACTGCATAAATCCATGTTTTATATAAGGAAAACGGCAGTGCCCTGGAACGAAAACATTTCGAGACTGCTTGCAACTTTTACGTTTACGTCAGTTTTACAGCCAGACTTTTTCTAAAAGAAGCAGACTTGAGTTTTGCTCTCGTACATTTTCACCAAGAATACGCAGTGTTGTTGCAACCGTGGTTTGAACTCCAATTCGCGAGCACATCAGGCTAAAGTGTTGACTTATGCGCAACTGACGTCCTATCACACTGGCGCTTGAGAACAGAGAGGTTACGATAGAATACGCACGCGCGCGCGAACATATTCAGTAAAACAGTACATCGAACGTTTACAGTCGATTACTGAATGGAAATGAACTAACACTTCACTCCTGTGGTTCGCATAAGAGAACAAGTAACTTCGTGATTATCAGAAACGTCGCAATTCATATTTACTAACTTCTTCTGGCTACCTAAACGATTTTGTATCTTATCTGCCGTTAAACGCGCAACAAAGTCTCTCGCATGCTTACGACACACATTCTCTACTGGTTACTACGGAAAGCCATGACTGTAAAGGTTGCACAACAAGGTGACACAACTAACTCGACTTGTCGTGTGTCCTATTTTCTTCAGTTACTTATAGGTGTTTCACAGTGACTCAACTGGGCCCCACAGTTGAACTGGTCATCAGTTTCGCAATTGTTCAACCGGAAGTGGGCGTAAATTATCAGCTATTGAACTGGATGTTTGACTCTGGTCGCGTAAAGCAAAACCCGGTCGAATATCTTTAACACGTTCTATCCAGAAACAAGACACGCTGTTTAGAACATGCCGTTGTTGCAGCAATGTGTAATTCTTTGCTGAACATTCGAATTAGAGACATTTTAACAGCTTGGAGTGGTTTAAGATTGATTGTGGACAATCACCCTTTTGATAAGATTGTTTGTGTGCGGATACCTTAAATTTATTTTGCTTGAAGAAGACCTCGGGAAATTTATTACACGAAATATATTGTCTTTCAACCAACCGGTTAGCATTTTATCCACAGTTAACGCTGAAACCATGTTTTGGTTGCCCAATTTGGTGCTTGCGCGCCAGCGGACTGTTGTCTTGACTACTGTGGCTGTTGTTGTTGTTGATGCTGATGATGTTGGATCTCGCATACGCAATCATTCACCCAAACATACATTTGTGAAGAACTACAAGATCGAACCCAGGCAACTGAAATGTCGCCCCTGTGACACATACTAGGAATTCGCGTGCGTCCGTACACACGCTTGCTTATTATGAGCCAATCCCAACTGACGGTGTGCATAGGTGATACTCTGTTTAGGTCATCCCCATAGCTTCCGTGTATGTGTGTTGTCTGGCGTGTTGCGAGTCGGCCGCAGATTGTGATTGACCCACCAAACCCCTTCGGTCTAAACATGGGTACAAATAAACTGTGAACATGCGTCTGCGTGCGGCAGTGTGTGCAAACGTGGGAACTGAAAACCATTTATCATAGTCCGACAGATGCTTAGCCCTGTGGCTCAGCCACGTGTTTGCGTGTGTGAGAGTAAGTGCACAAACAATGTGCACACCACCAGTCCTACGTCAACAACACCCATCAGGTTCAGCTTTATGATTTATGGGCACACCACTGACTGCGAATTTTCCGCTGTCAACCAAACGCCATAACGCGCTCGTCGACATTGTTCACAAGCTTCCTTCAAACTGCTGTACAAGACGGCTGTGGAACATGGGTTAAACAAGTAAATTTTACCATGCAATCGCTTTTCGACGACTTAGTTGATCGATCTATTGGGACAACTTGAGCTTGGTGGCGCACCCCGCCAGACCTTTCGCTGCGGAGTCAATTCATACTATCAACCATCCTAGACACTGTTCTTGATGAGTGCCTGTAAATCAACAAGTGATATTAGTGCAAGCAATGCTGACAATCGGATATAGTCTTTTGATCATCCTGTGCTTTCTTTTCCCCAGTAAACAGTTACGTGATCTACTGGTAACTAATCAACCACCTGATCCACATGATCCAGACATTTCCGCGGGACCCACATCTGTTGACGATCGATTATCAAATGTCAGACATCGGCCAACAGCTTCAAACTATCCAGACTACCCAGTGGATTCTATTAACAACAGTTTTGGAAACAGATATCATCAGCAAACAAGACGTCACCATCAGCAGCAGACCAACCACTGGCGAAGTCGCATACCACAAATTGTGAACCCTTCCACTCAACTAACCGCGTCGATGCAACGCCGATATCCCTACACTCCTGGGTCCACTGGGTCATCACCATATAGGCTAATTCCGAATGGTTCCGGAGAATCATTGCGGTGGAATCATACAGTAATCGAGTCGCCCAATCCATATTCAGTTGCTGGTTCACAACCTGAAGCTGGGGCGGATCCTTCAACCAGTTTGTACAGAATTAATGCACCAGTCCAGATGACTACTGCTTCAGTGACCGATGAATTTGTAGGGCCAGATGGCAAACTGCGCATGAGTATTTGTGACCATCCAAACGGATTCCTGCGAAGACAAAAGAAGTTATGCCGACGTTATTTGCATCTGATGGAAAGTGTTGTACGTGGTTACTTCATGGGGCTACGCGAATGTGAATATCAATTTGCAGCACATCGATGGAATTGCCAGGGTTACAATCACACTCTTAGAGTTACTCCTCAGCAACAGCATCGATTACGACATCGACAGACCCCGACAACACAGACTTCACAGGTAAATCCGGTGAGAGTGAAGACATATCTGGACAAGTTGCTGTCCAAAGGTGAGCAATCACTGTTTTAATCGTGATAATGTTACGCAGTTGTAAAGGTGTAAATTGCTCGACTCTACCTATAGGATGTTATAGTAGGCGCATTAAAGCCATTCTGCACAAAGTATCAGTTCGAAAACTAGTCTAGGCGGAACTTTTTTAATTTTACGGGAACACACTAGTCTCCTTTAGCAGCCGATGCCTACTAGGATAGATGTAGAAAGCTGTTCACTTGTTCCTTCACTGTACTGGGTTTAAGCTCCAAACAGATTGTATTTTAAAATTCTCCCATGGTTTTGGTCGGTTACGAAAGGATAACTTTGGAATCCAAAGGAAATGAGTGCTGCGATTCAAATCGCTGGTTCATGGGGTCCTGGCGAATTTTCTTAGTTAGCAAATGTTCACTTACAGTTTGACTAAAACTTGATTAGCTTTATGTGAGCAGGCAAGGCTCAGATGTTGACTCTCCGTAGACTGCTAATAAGAGAAAACGTCGATTAAAATTTTGCATTAGAAAAAATACATGACGTCTCTATTCATTTTTATTGCACAGTGTTTTGATGATCTCCGGTTACATTGTATTGTCTGGAATGGAACAAAATCACACTTGAAACGGCTTGAAAGGAAAAATAAGTAAGATTGGTCTCTGCAACCAAATGACCTGAAGCATCTCACTGCATGACGTTGAAAATTTGTACTGCTACTGGATGATCCCGGACTCAGTCCGTACACAATACACTTCCGTTTAAAAACGGCCAATGATAATTATTCAAGAGGAAATGAAAGCTTTGATTCTAGCGTACTACTGTCCGGGTAGTTGTAAGCGAATCTTTTCAGTATGGACCCATCGTTTGTTTCGTAAACACAGATTGACACTGGGACTAACTAAAACGATATATGATATGTGATCAGTTTTGAAACAACTATACATTCATTTTATGTGTTCACGGTTGTCGGGGCTGTATAATGAACGTCATATTTAAATGAAACCTCAATAGAAATTCCATTTGATAAGCGCTAGTTTTGAGCTAAATAATTTAGCTAAGTAGTATTCGCCAGGTTCCATAGTTGTGGATCTAACAACTAACTTTCATGTTAATGGAGCAACCGGAACGGATGAATGAGTATATCGTATGACCTCGTGGCCCAGTAAGCTTCGCTGGAAGCAATGTAATTAGTTTTTATAGTCCTAATGAGCATTATCTTATCCTCCTCACAATCTTGTTTCAAACTGACAAATCACTGAAGGGTTGGAATTTTAAATGATTTAAAGGACTTAAGAACTATCAATAAAAACGTGACCTGTTTTTATCCTGATCTGGACTAGTCATACAATGAGTTACCATGTTTACCAAGTGACTGAGATACTGTTAAATCGTATTAGCGATATATTTTGTATGTTAAACTGAGGTAAATAATGCGTATGTTACAAAATTTATTCCACAGTAGATTTCACTATATCATTAACTGTATTTACAAAAGGCTGTGACGTACCTCAAACCAAATCAAAATCACTCGACAATTAAATGCCAATGAACTGTTGAGGTACAAATTCTATTGCCACTACATGCACAGGAAACGTTGACAAAAACTTCCGCTTAAACCCCTTCTGTACAGTTACAATGAAATGCTTGTCAATCTTTGATGCTTACAGAGTATTGTGAACGGTACATCAATATTAGTTCTGGTTCGAGTCTGCTTATTATGTTTCACAATTTGTTATGGGCACCCAGATAGATGTATTGATACGTTAAGTAGTTAGACAGAGAGAGACGAAAATGAAAAACTGGAGAATAATTATGTCTGCTACGGCATAAGTCGTGTATGTCAGGATTATTGAGCACAGTCTACAAATTGACCTAGGGGATACAATGTTTTACGTTTAACTCTAACGTACCACCAAAACTTACATATCTTTTTATCAAAACAATCACAATGTTGATCAGACAATACAAGTAGATTGAGGTAATTCAGTAGGACTTTGGTTACGATAACATTTATGACTAAATCAGTCTATTTCCAGGTTGCAGGTAGAAGTCAAGCTAACATGATCTGTGATCATATTGTATCATAATTTCACTATCAGACCTATAAAACCGGGTTTAAAGAACAACGTGAATATCATACGTAACTCTCTCAGCTTTAGACACAGGCATCAAACTAGACTATGGTATGGACCAGCTGGTAACTAACCACTATCAGTCATATCTGAAATGATTAGTGAGCGACAGAAGCAAGGGTGATTGGTTGTAAATATAGTGGTATCAGTATGTTTATACAAAGGCTTCTATGTTACCTGCCCGATACATTTGTGGACTTAGCTTGTCTCCTGTTAGGTGTGACTTAACGGTCTTAATGAATCAAACATTAGGGATTGTGTAGATAGCCGATATACATAAAGACGAGCCGATAGGGAATCATGAAGTTTATCAGGAGTAAATACGTAAACAGGTACGTACAGGGTAGATGATCTTGCCTTGGCATGACACGAATAAAGTACACCCGCTAACTTGGATTTACGGGATTCCCGATTACAGATGGCGAACAGTGTTTATTTTTGATGTTATCTGGACACAATTGTCCGGTACTGCTGATAGTATTAGAAGTGCATTCCAATACGCGGCCAGCACAAATATTCAGGCTTTGCAATAGTTATTTCCAGATAAACGCTTACAATTTCGTTACCCATTAGCAGTACAGCACCTGTTATATATTATCACTAGCAGCTGTCTCCGAGGTGTATTCGCCGGAAAACATGTTTACATGCGCACGACAAACGTTATTCACTTCATCGAACAAAAGGGTATCAATTCCCTACCTTTCAGTAACCGTGCACTCTGAGACAAGTGGCACCTTTAGGTGGTACAATATATCTGTTGGAGTTTTCCTCTCCCTTGATTGTGCTCGCGACTGATGATGTTTGAGGAGGTTTTTCTCGTTCTATTGGATCCAAGCTAGATGTACCATTATGGACAGTTACTGTGAATTGTACAGGTTCTCGCCCTTTCCGATACATACACAAAAATGTGCACATTTTGATACAATTCATTCTAAAATTGTGCTTCTCCATTCCTCGTGAGTTCATATCCATGTGAAGCTTGCGTGCGTATATTTGTAATCCTAATCCACTTACACAACACAACCTCACTTGCAGATACGTAGCATAACGGTCAGGAGACAGAACCACAATTTCAGCCCCAAAATCAGAGTAACATGATAGAATATACCAGATGGATTGCTTACTTGTACTTTCTTGTGACTTAAAATGTCTTCCGTTCATTATGAATGAATAACGCTGTCCACCATTGAGATTCAATAATGTTTTGAGGAAACTATTTTCAATGCAATGACAGACTATGCTGTTTGCCTGGGACAGCATATGATTTCTTGACCTATCTCGGTCATACGAGTAAAAGTAGGTATGGTGTTTTTATTCTCAATGAAACAAGAACGCAATTTGCTGACTAATACTTGATAAGCTTTGCTAAAATAACAAAGATTGGAGGTCACGTGAACTATATCTTAACGTTCAGGAATATTCGTAAATATCTGTTAAGTATTTCATGCACATTCCCTCAATTAACTTACCTAATCGCTTATGATATATTGAAGAGTAATCGGAGATTTGACTTTTTCCATACTGTATACTGCCCACACACTAAAACAACGTTCGCACAAAAGATAGATTTTCGATTGAACCACTTCGAACGAAAGCACCAAAAAACACTTGTCTAGACAAAGCTTTTCCTCAGTACACAGTCTGGTCCGAATCTAAACTTGGCATTCAGAACTCGTGCTTGTTAGACTAGCTTGTCAACCATTACTGCATTAAGCTCACGTTCCTTCTAAATGAAGTCGTCCTCAATGAGCATTTAGTCACAATTGTTGATGAATGACGCTCACTTAACCTTAATCACAGTGTAATATATGATTCTGAACTTCTGTTCCCGGAATCACTGTTTCCCTCTGTAGACCGGTGACCTGAACACTGCTCATAGGTGGCCGGTTTAATAACCAGACACGACTATTTCTATCGGGTCTTGTTCTACTTCATAACCACAGACTGCGATTGAAATGCTTTGCCATAACAATGTTAGATATTACTGATAAATTAGTAAGTGTATCGAAATTGAACCGAACCTTCTGGGCCGAATGAGGTTCAATGATTTCCATTGGCAAGCCTCCCCCCAGTTCTTTAGAGTTACATCGGACACATGATTAAATGGGGCCACAAATGGATCAGCTCAAGTCGCTGGTGATAATATGTGTTCAGGAGTCCTCTGGTTTAAATCTCTGCGACTCATCCTAATGTGGACAATGTTAACCATATACTTGGATTCATCGTTTAAAACACTGTTTGTTCTTGAAAATCTGTTAACTTCATGTACGGTTTTGGTAATTTTAAAATATAACCCTGAACTGACAATCTGCGCTAAAGGTTATCATCTTCAGTTTAGCCATTTCAGTCAGAATGGATTGCGCGAGCGGCAGTAAAGTAGTGGCCATGTGCGTTGGTTGAAGAATTCCGTTGTTCATGTCAGTTCTTACATATTTCGCCTTGCCTTCTGCGACTAATTTTCTTCCTAGAATGTTACTGACGTGATTTAAACAATATTACCTAGTGTCAAACCACCCGGTTTTCACGCACAATAATGCAGAACTCGACTTAAAATAAATTTGATCGGCTGAAACTGAAATAAACTCGTGAAATTTTAAGCAGTCAATCTGCTAAATTGGGTTTGTACAAACTGGCTGATGCCCATAAGCAAAAGCTGAATCTAAATCGTAGACAGCAAGAATCAGCATTCAGCACTCAATGATTTTTTTGAGCCACCTGCGTGGGTTGCGACAGGCTGCAAAATCATTTTGTTAGAGGCCCTCAAAGTATTTGAAGTTGTCAAATTATTTTTGAGTAATTTGTGCCGTTTATCTCGGATTCAGTAGGGTACACAGATCAGCAAAGCTATTGAGGACACTTTCACGAAATGTGTGGAAACTTAGTCTGCCTTAAGAGATCCCAAATCTCGATGACAGTCTTACATGTCTCAATGGGCTCTTCATGTATTATTTTGTAAGTACAGCGACTCAAACTAGATGGATCACCCTCGCATACTGAGGAACAAAGCGACAACAGAAGCGTCACAAGTCAGAGTCCCGATATCGTGAAAAACGTGAAGAAACAGGTCTCCTTACCCAGGTGAGTTGTGGAACGTCAGTTGACTATTTGGCCACAACATAATGCTGTGACTGTGCTGCCAGACGTGGCTCACAAAACGATGAGCGTAGTGATATTCAACCTTCATCCACTACCCCATGTTGATTGGTCGATACCCGTGTGTCCTATCAGAATGTTTGGACTCTTGTGTGATGTCCCTGCTTCCAGTCAATATCCCCCCACTTCGGTGTGATCCGCTTAGTATGGGTCACTCAGAACTCCCCTGTGGAATCTTAATACTATCGCGCATCTCAAAGTGAATGAAGCAATGTCCACTTAGTGGCTAAAATCATGATATTTTGCGATATTCTTGTTCCGCTTGAGGTAATCGGTTTTACAGAATTTGTTTAGCAACAGTTGGGTTTCATTTTATTAAAGAAGTTGCACAACTAACATTGAAATTATTCGGCACGTACCTTGTCCTCAGTAGTTGAAAAGGAGTGTCTGTCTGCTTAGCACCGTTATACAACTGCAGAATGATCGAACAACCAGCTAAGACGAAATAGGTCCACCGAATTCATCCCTACAATAGTGGCTTCTGTCTAACAATCACATGGAGGGTTGAACCTGAGGAAT
>JTDE01000961.1:81817-167804 GCA_014338405.1 Paragonimus skrjabini miyazakii
GCGAGATTTCCGCATAGAAACCATTTTAATTCGTCATTACTCTTGTATAAATTCCAACATCAAACCATATGCTAAAGATGAGAATGAACAAGCTTGGCTTCAAGGCCAGAACGGCAATCGAATTATCAAGAGCAAATGAACAGTGCGTTTGAACGGGTGCAATTGATAAAAACCCATCGAGGGGCTTGTTAATGGCATGAATAGCACAGTCGGCGCAGTACTCTTCATGTAAAGTGATACAACTCGGGATTCATACGGGAGAACCAAAAAGTTAACTACTAATAACAACTTCATTCTGACTGCTATGTTCTTTTTATGCTCATTCTCGTATGCCACTCAACATATCGCGTCCATTCACCCATTGCCAGAGGGAACAACTATGCTGGGGTAACAATCGTCTAAGCGATCGATACTGATAAACAAGTCTGTAATAGCTAGGCTTTTCTGGTGTATTCCATTCACGTTGCTAAAGTCAACTTGTCTCCCCACAAACGTAACTAATTCATGCCTATCTCCAAGCCTTCCGATCCGAGTTGGATTCAGATCCACGTACTGTGTAGCAATCAGGTTGCACATCTCGTTGGATGTTCAATACTGCTCATCACAATAAACAGGTTTTTATGGTTCTCGATCACGTACATATCAATTTTTAAAAACTCTTTCAACAAACAATACCACTTAAAATTGTAGGTGTAATACAGTTCAATAGAAAGTATCAGAAGTATTCTTGTAACGCTGAAATGAATCTGGAGGCCTTGTGTTGAAAATAAAAACTAACCCGAATTAATCTTATGCGTTGTGCCACAGTCGTGCACAGTTGTCGGTGTTCCATTATGAGACTGATATCGAAGCACTAAAAAGTAATATCTTTATGTTTTAAAATAGTAAAGCCATACCACGCTGTAACTTCACTAGCCAATAGTCAGGTATTCGGTCATTTTCAAGGTGGCAAACTGGTCGCAACTTGCGCGGTCCCATAGACTTTTCAATCAGCCCTCCTCAAAAAGAACCACTAGACTCGAAGTTTGCTCTTGTTAGGGGTCGTCAGTAACGCAAAGCTTTATCACAGAGTTCACCCTTCGATCATGGAAAGCATTTGCATTACAGTCGAGCTAAAACGAAAGCATCATTCTAAGCTAGTGACTTTTCGAAAGGGATTGGCTGAAATATCTTTGAGAATATGAAAGTTACGATCAACCGCGACTGAGATTAAAGTTATATTTTCACGTCTTTGCAAAGTGTGAAGCTCCCACAGTAGTTCATCATGTTAACTTTCTATATTTTCCAAGTCATTAAACTGAACATTTGCCTAAAACAGATAAAATTTCTTTAAATGTGTAACACCGGCTTTGAGAATTTCTGGACAACCGGAAGACTCAACTCTATAGTTTCAGCCCGTGACGCTGTGACAACAAAGCAAAGATGGTCTATCTAATTTGGATACAGTGAATCTGTCCATCGACATAGTCCACTCGTACAACACAAAATATGAATGGCGCCAACTTTAAGTTTCAAGTATTCATGTCAGGAGGGTTGTTACCTAATTAAGTCATTACTGTTGTGTGCTTCAAGTCTATTGGTTACCACTACGATCATGTGGAGGCAGTTCTGCACCAAAATCTGGCTACAAAGTACCCAGAATTTTAGAAAAGCACACTGGGTAAACACCAAGTTGAACGGCAGGCTCACGTGGCGTATATTAAATGAAAAACAGGCATAGCATTAGTTGGGATAAAAAGCCTCAAAACATTTCAGTGAAGAAAAGTCTATAACTTTGTTTCTGACCTTGAATGAAGTGTCACAAGCTCAGGCGAACAGACGCATTGGTAAGGAAAACGAGAAGATGAGTGTTGTCGTATCAAATAACGGCGAATGCACAAGGCATTACCACAAAGAAACCGTTTGAAATTGTCCAGTTAACAGCAGCCTATTTTACAATTTATTATGTTGCCAGTAAGTAGCAAGGAATTTGGTTTACAAAGCTTAAGTAGCACTCGCAATGGATTGTAGCTTTGCATTCAGATAGATGTTTGGACTAGTGCATTTCAAAATGTGAGGGTTAGATCTGCGTTTCTATTTTGATAGAAATGGTTAGCATTGCACATCCTTACCACCACAAAGACTTGAACTGTGACTGATGTTCTACTTGAGCAACCATGCTGACCAATGAGCCACTGACTTAATCGCAGTCATATTAATAAATCTAAACGTTGCTGGAGAAAGATTCAAGAATAATGTTTTCTAATAACAGCGAGACCTAAGACCAATGCTTCGTTCCAACCGGGGCCTACCCAATTGTCAAAACTGCTGTTCATCTTTTGAATTTTGAATACATAGTCACCACTAATATGAACAACAGACTGTTCTCTATGAGAAGAGCGTTACCTTTTAATAATTCCTAATATCTCAAAATCATAATCGTCCATTGATGATCAGTTGGGTGATCTCAAAATAGTGTGTTGTCATTTTACTTTGTTGTCACCAGAAATTCACCTAGTACCTGCCGTTCCACGTTTGTATCCACTGTGTACTGGAGGTCAACAACTTGCAACAGTAGGTCGATAGTTCTATTAATGTGGAAACTCTCGTCTAACTAAGCTAACTTAGGTGTCTCCACTGAGAACTGTTGACCGCATACACTGAACATTAACCCGCACGCTGTACCGGATGACTCGTCATAGGCCCACTGGTTAAATATCTGCTCGCGTAGGTAAGATGAAGCAGTCAGCCGCTTACTTCACTAAACCAAACGGTTGCTTGACATTCGCTGAATTTCTTTCAGTCGTCTAGTCACTAGTCCCCCCGTTCCAACAAAAATCGATTCTGTTCGGCTTAGGGAGCAAAAAGCATTCGAGGAGTGTGTGGCTTATTGAAACATGGGAGATGAGCAAACCAAGGGCTTGAATAGCGAAATTCTTGAATTTACTGAGAATGGTAATACTAAGGTGATCATCATAAGCAGGTGGCTAGCAGCGGTCGACCACAAAAACCAGACGGAATAGTCACAAAAAGCATGTGGGATGTTTGTTCTGGAACCAGTTCCTCAACAAGAATTTGTTTTGCACCAACCTAGACAATAAGAGTGATATTGCGGAAGTATGGTCTCAATGCTCGTAGAAAATTCGAAGTGCTGGCGTGCATGTCTATAATGTGCGAAGCTGTAGTGCTTTTGGCACAACACAGCAAAATTGTTTGGACTAATGAATCGCGACTTCGTTCCAGGAAAACAAAGGAGTACGTATGTGAAAATTTATGTCACTAACTGAGCGTTGGTCACAGCACTATTACGGTAAAAAGTGAGGTCGACTAAGTTTACGTATAAACTGTTACACGGTCACACGGAAGGGGTTAGTTGATCTGTCTTGATTGTATCAGTCTTGTTTCGAATGTTTTGACCTATTTCGGACTCTCTTACCCCACTATCGTTTAGTCAGAACGAACAAAACCTTTAGCTTTAGAGAGTGAAGGCCCGCTACTACAATTTTGTACCGGTGCTCAGTTCATTTCACAATACTGGCTGATTACCATGCTCTATACATTCATGTGACCATGCTACAATAGAACATGTTTTGAATAGTTGTGACCGAATGAACCTCAGGAGTAGGAAACAGCAGGAGCTTCTGAACGTGTGATTGGTGTACTTAAAGACAGCGACAGCACGTAAAACAAGGACGCGTAGTGGAATACATCAACAGCGTGCACGGAAAAGTTCACGCAGTAAGCCTCTGCTCATGTGCATCAACTCTGTAACGATACACTAAGACAAAATGACTAGCTTTTTCAGGGCAAATTAGCATGTAATGTGTTTATTTGTCTCCTACTGTGTGTGCGTTTAGACGTAGGTTCTTCGGTATTCTGCCAATACCACCCAGATGATCCAAAGCGAGAGACATGTGCACGTGCGTAAAAGTACGACCTTTTCAAGGCGAGAATCACACAATACTGACTGTCTTTGTCTAGTTTTTACCAATCGCATGCAAATGTCGTTTTGGATATATTATCGTCCATTTGCTTCGTACGTCTGCAGCCTATTGACGTTCGAGTATTTCCTTCTGATTTGAAGTAAGTCCTTGTGTCATTGGTTTTGAGACTTGCTGAATTTCTGCCTCCACCGGAACAAGTAAGGGCTCTACACCTACCAAGCAAAGCTTGACATCACCGAGCGCTTGACATTTAGCTCTGACCACATACAAAACAGAAGTAACTGCATCGCTTCACGCGGTCAAGAAATGTAACCGCGTTAAACATTTCAGGTTCATTGAGACTGCCAGTCATTTATCTCAGAAATCCGCCAAGCTTCTAAAGAGATTTAAGAATAAGATTTCACCGGTCTTGGTTTTCTTGATCACTATGGACAGAAACCGTGGAAAATCGCTGGTAATTATTCTTTTGGTTATCAGTTATTCATTTGTTTACTTTATATTTAAGCTTCACACGCCTCTTATTAAAAAAGATTTGAAAAATAATTTCATTTCGCGAATTTCCTGTTCTTTATACGGTGTTGGATTTTCCCCTTGTTTTTTTAACCAGTTCGGTTTGTCGAAATGTTGTGTTTTGGTCAAAATGAACCTCCTTGTCCGTATTACTCACTCATACGGTATTGGTACTGTCAGAGCCTATAGTGCGAGGTGAAGAACTCAGCAGTAATAGCATACTCTTGTTTGTCTCGCGAGCTAACTTAGTTGGGGTACGACAGTGAATGTTCATCATTCGTGGTAAATCACAGTTTGAGGCCCACTCAAACAGAAACATGGCAGCACTTATTTGGTTTCAATTGAGATAATGTTTGCTGAATTGTTCAGTGCAAGTGAACCATTGGTATGCATTCATCCTCCAGGGGGTTATATTCTTTGAGCATAAACACGGTCACACATTTATCATAGATTTCACTGGATTAACTATAACATGTCCGAAGTTGAAGTACAGTGGTGAATTTTGCTGGAAACTACTGTGGCGCTGACCGTCGTTGTAAGGGGTCACATACTGAGACAAGAGTCGTAGTAAGAGCTGTGGAAGTTGCTTGTAATATCATATTTTCTACAGAGTTTGCACCGTTTATTACAGGAGTGGTTGCACAAGTATGCATTTAATCCTGAGGTGGCGCTGTATTAGTATCGAGAATATTATATCGTCGACTAACTTGTATGTTAGCCAGAAGTCTTAATACCACCGAACGGATCAGCATAATGAATAAGTCAGAAGCCTGCGTGCCATTAAACGATTAGACTCAGAGAATAATGTGCGGAGGTTTTATAATTTAGCAATGTTTTTGATTATTCACATGGATGCGCGTGGCCACCGTTCTCCTGATGTCCAAGCTTACAGAATCTAAATTGGACCTCCGAATACTCCTGGTGTCAACGGCATGCCATACGAACTGCTTCTGATCTTGTTACGTACTTTTTTTAATCAGACTGACAAATTACAGGCCAGCATACAGAAGACGGTGAACTTAGCTATGAGGGCTGCAAAATCAAAACAGATAAAAAGCAGCTAGACAATCAATCAATACCAAGGCTGAGTTGATTCTGTTTAGAAAGCCGTATACGTGTTGCGTGTACGATAGAGACAGAATGCTGGGCGCAAAAGATGACGGTACTAGAAATGGAATTCTGAGGAAACTACTTGTCCGTTTCATGTTGTTTATAACATGGAACGTTAGAAAGAAACGCTATGTAGATTAGTAAATTTCTTAGGTCCTAATCCGATGTGTTTTGACTAGTAACGGCCACTGGTAACTACATGAACAAACACATACTAATAAACAGAGGTGTCCCATTTGATAACAAACAGATGGACCGTGAAATTATGTCAGTTTTTAGACATCTTGAATAATTTGCGCAAATGTCCCAAACCTCAAGTAATGTTTCCCTGTATAATCCCACCGAGTAAAGATAAACGTATTTGGACCAGTAAAAACCTAAATGGGATTTTCAGGTCAGTTATGCGACCAACTATTCTGTGGGCATCTACAACTACTGCGGGAGGAGGCAGGCAGTTTTCTAGTTCTGCACAGAATTACCAGTGTGGAAATCACGTCATTCCTACGACAGCATGAAAAATGGTAATCTTATGCCAAGCTATCGAGGTCGACAAGTATTGTGATCAGTCGGAAACAATCTAAATGAATGGCTTACAATCGTGTTTAGTAAGTATTGAGCCATATGGTGCACTGGAAGGAGTCCACTTTGGTCTCCTGATCTGTGTCTTCGTGAAATAGTTGGATCATTTCATCCGTGAATCGATGTCAGCTTAGACAAACTAGCGGCGTAATTATGAAGAAAGTTGCCAGGTTCTGTGTGCAGTGCGTAATCTTTATTTCGATTGAGACTAACGCAACAGTGCTAGTCGGTTCGTTGGGTCATGCATTGTTTTATAATAAGAACGAAAATGTCCACATGGTTTCACTGTGTGTGGAATCAAAATTTCTGGATAAGATGCGGAAACAGTAATGTTATTCGTCAGATCATCAAATATACAAAGCTGTGAGAAGTCATTTTAACACAAGCACGACAATACCGTATTCTCCGTCATTTAAGCGCCACTGACGACTGTTTGAGGTCAAACAGAGGTTGATAACGCATCATCTTTTGCTAAAAAACAGTTGCCATGGTGACATGCACGAGTGGTTGTGATGCAACATTGGTAAGAGGATTTTGCTAACACAGCCACGTACGTTACTTAAACAGTTCACTGACTTTGTAGACAAAGGGACTTGGGGGAATAGTGTTGCGCACATTCTAAAGTTTACTGTTCCAGTGAGTTGAAGCTGTTTGAGTGCAATTTGGTTATTTCGTCGAAAGTTTAGTTTACAGCTATGATTAACATAAGTTTTCCTAATGTTCCTCACACATTCATAATGATTTTTATTTAGCAAGTATTATCAAATCATGTTGAATATTAGTCACCTGAGGAAGTACTGCGGATAAAAATAACCAATGTGTTTCCATAATATACCAATAGTTGAGATGCAGTCTATACCTCTAACAATTTTTCATTCTCAATTTTCCCGCTTGTCCAAACACCTTTTGAATAGGAACTCGAGAATCGGCATACGTATTGGCAGTTACTTCCGCCGGTGTCTCGCATGCAGTGACTAAAGCTTGCAGTAGTGGGCTTCATGAGAACTGTGGTTGTGACCGCACCATTTACGATCATCCAAAAGAGCCTAACTTCGAATGGTCCGGTTGTTCTGATAACATTCACTTCGGAGTTGCATTTTCCCGACAATTTCTGGATGTTCGTGAAAAAAGTCGCATAAAACGTAAACCGAAATTAGCAATGACAAATTTACACAATAATCATGTCGGAAGGCAGGTGAGTTCACTTTCTAACTGACGCTATTTATTTGTTCAGTATCGTTATTTTTTGAGTTTTATTAGGAAATTGCCAACTTTTACATACTTACGTTCACAGTTCGAGCTGAATTTCAATACTAATGTCAGCTTGGATGTTTAGTTAGCACATAATTAGCCTAGTTCTCAAAGCTTGTAATCGAAGTTTGTTAATGCACCTAACATTTAGCAGACTGAAATTATGAGAAAGTAAACGACAATGATCGATCATCTCTAACTCGTAACACGTTCACAGTATAATGTATAACGATTACTACCACAGCATTTCTGTCAGTTGATTAAATCTATTTCAAGTATGATAAGGTTTAGATTAGCTGTCAATACACCAAACAGACAAGGTAATGTCATACAATGAGGAAACCTGGAAGAATAATTGCACTCCTCTAAAATCATCGTCTATTTAGAACACCCGATTATCCATATGGGTAGTCGTTATAGAGAGCAACTCTTAAGCAAACTAAGTTTCTCCCGCTATCAAAAGGCTGAATGACAGAATTGTATACGTACTCCGAAGATTACTGAGACTTCCCAAACACACTGTCGAATATGTTATTGAATCGAGATGCCAATTGCCTGGAATATCAATGAACAAGCTAGTTAAAAATGACTATAAATGTTCCAAAGCTCATCCCGAACTGGGGATATTTACTCGTTTCCACTGATCTCTGGTTTAAGTCGTCAGTCTCCAACCTTTGGCCCACTACACCACCTTGTCTAACCCTCCTCGACGTGGTATACATACGTACATGTTACTGAAGTGAAATAATAAATTTGATAGTTTGATTAAATAGCCAATAACAAAAAGATGGAAGGTTTTTATTTTTGACCATTTGGGTGCTGTGGACGACGATCAGTCAAGATAAGTAATGAATGGTGCATGGGAAGAGATTTCGGTTCCTTAAATTAAACTTCATTCACAAATTATCGCAGCTTTCCTATTTATTTACATTTTTCATTCAGCGATTCTCTCAAAAGAGAGCCGTGCTTGCATTTCGCTCTTGTCAGAGCTGATCAGTTGTGCTTAATCTTGTAGCGACCGAGAATTTCAACTCCGGTCACTCGTTCATGTGGCAATCATGTTGAACACGGAACTGTTTGCGACATGTTAGGTAGTATCACAAATAAGCGTTCACCTATCTCCGTTATCTGAGTACTACTCGCAAGTTAATTTGGCAAGTAACGGCAATGATCAAATCCTACCTTAAAATAAACTTCACTACAAGTAATACTGGTGACCGAAGTGAGAACACAAGGAATAGCACAATTTAGCAGATTGCAGAAAAACAAACGTCATCTGGGATATTCTTTAGCACGCATCCAGTGAATGTGACACTTCATTGCTCCTAGTAATCATCTATGGCATCAACAGTGAATTTGGTCCTACCCATGAATTGGTGTCACTGTATAGCATGCAAAGCAAAGTAAATAGAGAGAAAAGCGTTGAAAGCTTGAGTGAAATAGTAAGGAATGCAACTGAATTTGAATCGCCTTGATTTGATGAATTTCAAAATTTTTTAGAGGTTGGTGAGTTCTCAGAATGTACGTCATTTTTTACTATACACCCCAACAACAAGCCTTATGACGAAGATAAGTAAACGTGTCTTGTTATGCGATCCTTTTTTTACTAATCAACTCTGTGCGATTTCACAAACTTAAACGTGGCTAATGCTGTGGTTTTTAAGGTGGAAAATACAGGGGCTTTCATAGTTTAAATCTTGTACGATGACCAGCATATTGATAAAACAATAATTCATCTTCCGCTTCCAGGAAATTTGGTTTAGTTTCCAGATTAGCAGTTCAGTGCAATTGCGTGCATAAAAAAATATACGGGAAGCCCAAAAACTGTTTGTCCAATCTCCTGTAATAAACCGTTTTCAAATACCACATTAACTCCTTGCTACTGAGCAAACGTTTGGGAGTCATTTCCGCACTTGCTAAATAGTGCACGTGATAATACTTTCAAATATTGTTGAAAAATTGAGGATCAACCACACTTCGATTTGGAATTCACATTCAAAGGAACTTCTCCGTCATTCTTTTCGAGAAGAAGCATTAAGTTAGGAACTCTTTCTTGTTAGAGATCGTTGACTGTAAATCAGTTTGCCTCGACCAGGTTTTCAACATCAGTTCACGTTTTGGAAATGCAACCATGTTGGCCACTGGGTCATTGACTTTAAATAAGACTGAACCGAATTACCGTCTATGATCTCTCAACGACATTCACTTGTGAGTAACCCTCAGAATAACCGATCGTTTCAAAGGGTGACACAGTAACTGCTCTGTTCTCTTGAATTGATAACAGTAAATGAAAACTAATTAGCCAGATTAAAAGCAAACCACCAACTGAACTACCTAAGTGACACGTTTTATTAAGAGTAAGTGATCGGAAATTCAGTTTTTCTATAGCGAAAGTCACTCACATTTGGACTTGATAGAACGATGTCATAATATTTAGAGGAAAAGATGTTATCGGGAAAGGCTATTTTTCCGAATGAAAACATTCTCAAGGACACAAGTTGGTACTTTTAACCTATATGATCATGTTATTAAGTTAGCATGTAAAAATTAAACAATGTGCAGTTATGCCGAATACAAATACCTCTTTATTATTCCATAAAATTTCCGCAAAAATAAATATTAGTCAGAAAAAAACAAAAGGAAAAACACACATGAACATATTCCACTTGGAACCTCACACAGATTGCCATACAGATTTACTTTTGCCGTGAGACAATGCACATCGATCACATGGTAGGTTTATCCAATGAAGAAACAACATAGAATGGGTTATCACGCCACTGGGACAGTGCACACGGGCGCACACGTATATTTTTTCCAGGTTATAGTGTATACAGGTTGGATGAACAGAAGAGCTCCACAAGGTTTATACTATCATACAATAACTAAGCTCACAGGTCGAACACTGATCTTAAAAGCTCAACTGCTAAATAAGTAAAACACTATGTCGATGAATTGTAGGACCAACTCAAAAAATCAAGAAAATGCATGATTTCAAACAAAATAGAAATTTTTCCAACGTTGTTAATTTCAACCTACAATGAAATGGGAAATGATCCATTCCTCTCTTTTCTGCACACATACAAGTAGACGAACGGCATTAGCGTCGCGGTAAGAAAGTGTTAGACCAGTTTCCCGACAAAAAGGTTGTTCTTGTTGTTGCCGCTACTGTCGGTATTTTGTTTGTTTATATTAGTCAAATAGTTTCGCCTGGTCCCCAAGTAGGTGATATCCGAAGTAAACCAGCATAAGTCCCCCAAATATCCAGTTTCACCACATAAAATGCCTGCTCTGTCGCCGTCATGGTCACAGCCATAGCGACAAGAAAAACAAGAAGAACGGCGACAACAACAATGCAAACATCAACACTGCATGACATTACAGGCAAACTGAATATCTGTTTATGGTCGCACCTGTGCCATCCAACCTAGGTTTACATTCACTGTGCTGCCAAGTCTGTCTGACTTTGCTGACCATTCGGTTTGTTGGTCGGTCTTTCGGACAATCAATCCATATGGACACATTTGGCATTTTTCTTATCCGAGTGGACTCTGTTTTAGAACAACGTGCATGTAAACTAGGTGCATTCGACGAGCTGCTTCATCACCCAGTACAGTCGTAGTCACGCGTGTCAGGAAGCTGGGAATTATTTGTTTCGAGTTTGCTGACCAATGAGCTTACGGTAGCAAGTGTTCACCAAGGTGATCAGCATGATTTCTCGTTCATTTTGTTTCGAGCGGTATAAGCTTGACCGAATTCACACAGCACTACTGTCTCGATGTTTCAGGATACTTCTGTTTCCCACAGCTGTTAGTGGTTGAATCGGTCTACACAGAGTGACAGTAGGCTGAACAAAATTATTAACTGACGACGTCAACCATGAACGATCACAGATCTCAAAAAAGTTGTCGACGAGACGGAGATAGGCTGGAGTCAAAGATGGTTTAAGGACTGGTGTTTAAATGCCACAATCACTTCGTGGAAAGTTTTCTACACTTTAGAGCACCTAACTAGCTACCACTCCTCACATGTCCGTTTAACTTGGATCTGGTTTGTGGGCCACGTCTCATAGTTGCGAGTGTTACTATGGGCCGACAAATCTGAAGTCAGGAATCAGATATCCAGCGTGAATGAGTAACGTTGTTAAATGATCATAGTGTTTGTCTAAATGTCGTATGCAAAAAGTAGTTGAAAGAATTCAGCCCAGTTGTTCTGTGTTGAATTATGTACACTTGTGCTTGATATTGGTTTGATATTGACGTTCTGAGAAGTAGGAGTACATTGCGGACACCAGTGATGAGCTGACTGTTTATGTGGGACTGATAAACGATACTGAGTTATATAGAGAATCTAGCGTTATGATACATGTACTAGTTTGGGTAAAATTACTAAAAGTGTTTAACAGTGTCTTAACAGACTTGGCTTCAGAAGAACCAGATTTATATTAGCCAACTATACTATCAAAGATTCTACTGGTAAGAAATTAACAGGCTTCGTAGATGAATGAGAACAATACAGGAAATCAGTGAAACACCATAACATATTGTTTATGATTAATTGAATATTCTGGAATTTTCACGACATAACCTTCGCCCAAAACTGGTGACAGATTTCGTTTTCCAATTAACCTATGGCTGACAACCCCGGTTGACACAGAAGGGAATGGAAAATTGGCCAATGTTGAAGTTCATTGGTAGAAAACATCCCTGAATACTCCTCAAGCATGTAATCCCTATTTACCAGAACAAGCTGGTTTCAACCTGCTCACGTAATATCTGCACCAGATCAACTCCGTTGAAGAGTTCATGTGAATTCGAAGTGTAAATGGTGTCCAGAAAGTTAATTGGATGCGAGAATAATGTAGTTATCCTGTTACAGGAAAAAGTAACACAGTGGAAATTGTATTGGGAGAATGCGAGACATCTGAAACAAACGAAGTGAACAATATATTTATCACAGCTATGTTATTATCGATAATTTTATTCTTCGATCTGTAGATTACGAGATAATTCAATGCATCTGTAAATAAAAGAGGGCCACTAAAGAAGCGATATTAGATGTGCATTCCATCAGTTGACGTATTGAGTTAGATCGCTGTCTTCAATTGCTGTAGTATAACAGACGTCCAATAAAATAAGTTTCTTTCTAGTCAGTTAAGTATATTCCTTTTCTAAAACAACCAAGTTGCCCTAAAGGTCAGTTTCAAGGAGAAAGTTGGACAGAAATTTAGATGTCAAGTAAGTGAATGGGATTAATGCTACATCTCGTATTTCTAAACTTAACTTAAGCCTACGATATCAGATACCTTCACTGTCAAAGACAGTAATACGTCAGTGGTTCTTGCTGATGCGTATTGCGACCATACACCTATGAAAAAATACAAGGTAGGATTTTAAAAAAAGAGAGGAAACCTAACCATCAGAATCAACTGAGACTATACTCAGGACATTCGAACTCAAGGTGCATAGGGATTCAAAGATTCTAATAAAGAACTGAACGTGAAATTTGTGATTATATTCCAGTTTTTCCGTCAGATTATACAATTTAATTTTATGGCAGAGTAGCCATCCAATTTGTCCGTGATTAACGTACAAAACGCGGCGCACAACCCAATGACACTAGAAAATTTTGATGGCTAATGTAGATGTGCATCACAGGTCGATATTGCATTTTCATTCATTCACTTCGTTTGTTGTGTCTTGGTTACCAGACGTGAACTTGTCTTCAATTTACCAGTAAATAAGAACAATTTATTCAATACAAACATAAGAGAGATTGAAACATTTGTCAACTTCCTTGGATAAATTAAGCACTGGTCATATGTGTGCGTGTTTCCACTGTACGCTTCGTTTACTTACCCAACTATCTGCTGAGCGGCCAATTGCTTTGATGATACGGTTACTGCCACTAGCGGTATACAGAATACATCCGTCAAATCCAGGTTGTCAATCTTGTAGCCACGGCGCCCAAAGAAGCTTTGACAAAGGTTTGGTGTGCTGAAAACCCTAACCTGAGAAGAGAGTGAATTTGGTATGTCACTCAGAAATGCCCGATCAACCGGATTGCAACGAGGCTCAATGTTACAATCCTGTATGATCAAGTAAAGAGTCTTAGTCGGCAAGAATAACAACTCAGATTTCACAGTAGTACGATGTGTATATCCGGTGACATGAATGCTGTTACTAATTCACTTCAATTATCCATCCAGATCGCTCCCTGTACGTGTATGGAACCCACTGTTTGGCTGAACACTGAAACACGATAACCTTTGTCCGAATGTTTGATTTCTTACTGTGCAAACTCGAAATCTTCTGTCACAATGTCTCATCCTAAAAACTTGCCAGGTCAAACACATTATCGCCATACATTCAAGTGTCAAAGTACAAGTATTGTTGCCCGAGCTACCTTTTACCTGACTCATTTTTGATCACGTATGGTGCGCTAACAGTGATTACCACCCATTGACACTGCAATTCGCTTTGTCCCAGGAATGCGAAGATTGGCCAGTGTGGTCTGCAAATAATGAGGTTACCAGGTCTGTAGGGCTATGCGATGGATCCATCCAAAGTAGAGGTGTGGGTCTAATCTGACGATTGCAAGCCGTTTGTTACAGCTCGGGATTTATTTGACATTTTTCAGGCTTTTCTTGGTCCTGTGTGTAAACTCTAGATTGAAAAGTAGAATGGATTGCCAGTGAGCACCAGGCTGCTCACTTAACCAAAGCATCGACTAATTCTTTGTGACCATGTTAGGCTTCAGGATTTCATTTGCCGAATAGCCAAAATTGTTCTGCGAATGAGTGGCCATATTTTAAAGTTACAACTGTCAGCCGGTTTGACAATTGCACACACACACATCTATTCAGCCATGCATGTGTAAACCTTCAGTAAGTCACCAGCTATCGCCTGCATGTTTCCCTACATACACACAACCACACATACCAGAAGAATAGCCAAAATATTGATGCAACTGGGGTTAGTTACAGCATACATGTGCGTACGTTTGTGTGTAGCTGCATGTATTCGGTTTTGTCAGCTGAGCTAAAACAAGATTAACCGATAACGAATGATGGATCACCATGGCCTATCTGCCTTCATTAGTAAAGCTTTCTAAAGATATATCCCCCTATGTGGTCAAGTTGGCATGCCCCTGTGTGCGTTTCAGAGACACAGACAGAAAGATGCGTGCCAGTGATGTCGGTCAGCAATTGTATTGGTAAACAGCATCAATTGGTGTGTTATGAGCTAGGGAAGATTAATGATATTCCACCGCACAACAATCCCAACAGTGTCGATTGCAAAGCAGTTTGAACTGCTTTTGGTTGAAGCTGTGTGAGTATCTGTTTCTTAACGATCGGTGACTATCACATCCACACACACACACACACACACACACAAAGGAACGCAGTGCCAAGTATAATAAATGATAGGAAGGTGTATTTTAAAATGGCCTAGGTTACAAAACATACTAACGCACTCATTCTGTTAGGCACTGAGTGTTAGGATAGTCAAATGTGTTCGCAGTTACCCAACCGTTCTTCACCATCATCAAGGACGACAACAACAACATTGACTCATCAATGATTATTAGTGCAACCCAACTGTCATATAAATATGTGATTACAAATGTTAACCTAGCCCAAATTAAGAGAATACTTTAAGAAAATTAATGTTATGTAATTATGGAGGGTTTTGTTTGAATTGAAACGTTCAGTATTTTCACCTAGTCTGAAGACTGAGTGGAATTGCAAGCGAGACTAGGACGGTATTTGGAAGCAATATCCTTTCAGTTTGCAATTCTTAGTTTCAGTAGGTGACGTCATTTCAAACATGCATGAATAAACACCGCTAAGTGAGTTGCACTCATTTCTGTGTGCTAATTCAGAACAGGCTCAGACATTTCTTATCATATAGTTCATCCAGTAGTCAATACTGGCAGCGCCACCATACGCATGATCAAGGTAAAATATTTGCTATTTGTCCAGTTCAAACAATAACCTGAGAAATCGACAAAAAAATCGAAATGCGAAGGCGTTTGGAACAATGAGACAATTGCTAAATTAATACTACCGATCGGAATATTTACATAAAAGAACTCAGCAAAATTTACACCAACTTCACAGAATTGATTGACTTTTTATTCGTCATAAACATTGCCTGGCACCCGTTCAACTTGTGCTGCTGTGTTAGTCTGATACGGGTTATTGGCCTTATTGCTTTCACTGACGAAGGGGAACAAAATTTTAATTTTTTTTAAAAATTGGGCCCGTTCGTTTTGTTGACCAGATCGTGGTGAACCTACTATCTAGAACACACAAATTGAGAGGTGGATTTGTATGATTTACATCTCAGACTTCATGCAACACCGCTTTGCAAGCACAAGTATGAACGAACCAGTCCTTCTGAATCGAGTGAATGTTTGTCAAAGATAGGTTGCTTCAAGTCGAAACAAAATGAGAAAAATGAGAAACTTGACCAAACAAATTTGATTAGCACTGACTAGTAAACTGACTTACGGGAGTAATTTTCCGATGCCCACAGCTGCCTAAGGTTCTTCCGATCGATCGTTTATAATCAGAAGGTTGACAAAAGAAATCTCGTCAAGTTCTTTCAAATCACAGGAGATGTACTCAGAACGTGTCAAACAAATCTGATCGTCAAGCGTTAGGAGTCAGAGTAATCCTACTACCATACTAGCTAATCACTAAGACGAATTTGTCGCCAATTTATAGGATCAAACGACGGGATATCCACTTCAGTCACTTGACAACAGCACTTTAACAACGGCGTCAAGTGACAGTCGTCGCGAACGCAACGATACAAACGTCACACATGAGTAGCCTTCTGCTTAACATTCCCCACTGCGGTGACGGCTACGACTGACAAGGTATCACAATTGCTGGGTGAGATCCGTCATACATTAAGATGGAAGGAAATTTGGTTAGACTAAGGACAGTTATGTGTACCGAAAAGCAAACTCGAGTATTCGTGAACAATGTATTAGTTTTGGTGATCACTATGGTGTTGCGGCTGAATACACACGGACCAAGTGCAGCTGGCTTCAGCAGCTGAATTTGTCAGCCCGAATGCTGCATCGGACTTGGTAGCTTGACGTCCGCACCTTAACGCAAGCAGACTGTATCACGCTTCAGCTGGACATAGAATGAACTTGACTTCCAGATGAGACCGAGTCTGTCTACACTTATTCAGGTTGTTTAAAAGTAAAGTTGGTGGAGTTGTCATCGGTTATCAGTGGTTAGTACCTCGCAATTAAAGGCTAGTGGAGGTGTATTGGATCGTCACCTTGGTTACACGCTCAGTCGATTGACCCAAAACCGAGAAATGAGAAGAGACGCGGCAACACCGTTTATTGGAAGAGCGAGAAAACATTAGGCTAAAGAGGCTCTAAATTTACAGGACGGAACGATTACTATAAACGACTGACAGATAGAGCGAAGCAAATGAAAAAGTCATATAGCATTTAGGGTGTCAGAGCAAATCACGTCACTGGGGGCATCAAAAAAATCAACGCGAGAAAGCACAGTCCAGATGGCGCACAGGCGTTCGACCGTACACTTGCAATCTGATTGGCTGAGTGGAACCATACCACCACCCACGACCATACCATCCGAGCCGGCCGATCGATGTGGCGCGATGCGTCATGGCTGTTTCGTTATGAGATGCGCCTCTTAACAAGGTGGATCAGTTTACCATTTGCCTTACCTAAGGAGTTATTGCTTAGCAGATGGTATACGTGTTGTCTCCCAGCCACTGCAAAATAGGCCACTATCTGGCTAGACTCACAATACGTCCTCAACAAGGACACCGCTATTCCGATGCTACATTCGTGCCTTCTCGGTTTGTTGTATACCTCCTGATTACACACTAACTTTCTCATCATATAAAGTGAATCATGAAAGATCTTGATAGCCACATCCAAATTCTAAACCATCTCAAATTGAACTAATAAATGAAACAATGTTACTGATGAGTTGGGTGTCTGGTTGCATTAATAAGTCACTATGTGAAGGATTAGTTTGGAGATTTCATTGTGATTTTTTCAACGACAACCACTAAGTAGGATTATTTATTTATTATAATTTAATTTATCGTATCACCTATGATGCAGGCATCTATACTGTTTGTTTACTTTTGTTTTATGATTTAACACATCAGACGGTGCTCAGTAAAATGGAAGTTCAGTGCAAATGTCATGGTGTGTCTGGATCATGTGAAATGCGCACCTGTTGGCGTTCGTTACCCAAATTTCGAGATCTCGGGGCTCACTTGCAAGAACGCTTTCATAAAGCGATCTTGGTGGATTTTGTGAATCAACAACTGGTTCCGATTACTGCCGATGAGGTAACTCATCAAGCCACCCAATTCAGACGACACCCGCGGACGAGTGCACCAGATTCATCCACGGGACAGGAAAAAGTTACATCACCCACGGAATACGATCTACTCTATATCACTCGTTCACCAACATTTTGTCACCACGATCCCGGGTTCGGTAGCCTTGGCACTCATGGGCGCCAATGTGTTGAGAACGCCACAGGACTGAACAGTTGCGATTATTTGTGCTGCGGTCGTGGGTTCAAACGGAAGACCACCGTGAGGGAAGAACGATGTAATTGCAAATTTCAATGGTGCTGCAAAGTCATATGCCAGACATGTCGCAAAACTGTCGTAGTCTCCACATGTAACTAAATCCATCTTCATTTTGGAACAATTGTTTGCTACATAAACAAACCGAAACGGAGCTTTTGTTAAAAATTACTGTCCATAACTGCCTGCTCGCCCATTCATTTAGAGTACCAGACATAAGGTCTCTTTCTCCAATCCGCTGATTTCGTGTATGCGTGCTACAAAGTCCATTGGGTTATTGTATCCCAGCCACCTATATATGTCCCCACAAGTCTACGGATTAGAGTGTTTCTATGATGTAAAAGACTATCACAGACAGTCGTCATCGGAAGGTAATCGATTGTCTCCTAAGATTGATGCAAAATAAGTGTCAGACTTGAAGTGAAAATTATCATCAGCCTTGCAATTAACACAAAAGTTGCTACTTGGACTGATTATTATTAATGCTATGTTCATGGTTCTGTTACGATGGTGCAAGACATGTGCCGCAGGTCGTGGCTGTACCTTATCACAGAAGTTCACAAATTATCCTACAATAGTGATTACGTTTAATCACGTTGATATTAATTATACCAAAGAGCTCAAACAATGATATTTGGTTATAACATCATTTGAGTGCGAACCTGGTTAATACTTTTTGTTACAGTTCATGTACGATAAGCACAATTACATTTAACTAATATGCTCGACTTAATGTTTTTCAAATGACATCATTGTTTTTATCATAGTCAAGAATTATTATGCTCTTAAATGAACTATGTGTTGAACCAAACACATGTGGATGTGCACACATCGTTGAGAGCTAAAATCAAACGAATCCAAATTGGTTTTGGTTTGCAGCCAATAAACTAACGAATGTAAACAAACTTATCGTTTCTAACTATCGTCTTCATCAATCAGTCCACATAAGCTGAGCTGACCGCTCGAATCGATGCATACTTAAAAGAAACTATGGATATGCAAACAATCGTTCGGCTATTAAAACAGTAGTCTGCAATTAATATGCTATGTACTTCGTAAGCCAAGTAAGATCACGGGAAGCTAAACAGAACCACTAGGCTATCGTGCAGCGGCATGCCCACGAAACAGGAAAGCCTTGATATTACTGTTAAGTAGTAGATGTGGTCTGCTAAATTGGAAAAGCCATCGGCATCAAATGTTTCGGTCTAAACGTCCACAGACAAGATAGTGTTCCTCAGTTAATGGAGTGCCTGCATTCACAAGACTGGTACCCCTGCTAATTACCAATATTATTCCAGCGTTTTATGTAGTTTGCTAGAGCTTATATCACTGCTGAGGAAAGTAGCAGCTAGAATCGGGGTACCACCTGGTCATACCCATGGCTATTTAAGTACGTGCGAAAATGTGATAATTCTTGATAAGCGAAAATGGATTTAATGATACTGTTAATGATACTGTTGGAAGACGGTCTTCTGTTAAACTACATATACAACGTAGGTCCCTAAAATAGTTCATAGTGGCATCGAATGGGCGGTAAAACAGAAGCTATAAACTTTGCCCTCCGGAATGTATGAACTAGTGACTCACAACAAATGTGAATACATACGATGCTTAACAAGCTACTCTTCCTGAACTGAGATCAGAGTGGGATCCTTGTTGAATACATCGGGCAAATCCGACCAACACAACAAGGTGTTCGGGAAGACTAAGAAGCACTGCTTTAGCTAGTGAGTTCATTAATGAACTACTCAGCTACGAAACACAGGGTAAAGTACGAACACTCATTGAGAACACATTACCTTGGGCACAAAGCGTTCCGTTTCCGTAATGACAAATATGATACACTGTAAAACTAGCACTATATTACAGTGTTCTCAAAGAGTTCCGCTAAAGGTTTGATCGCCTGTCATTCAAGGCTTTTCATTTCGTTGCACAACATTAATCAGGATAGACATCGACATAATCTAGGTTTAGGATTGTGGCAAATCTGAAATTGTTTAGTTAGAATATACTTAAGATCGAGTGACTACTTGCAGTTTGCGAACAGTTTGCAAGCATTAATGTTCTCTGGTGGCTCAGTAACTTCCACAGGCCTGGTGAATCAGATGCAAATCTGTATACTGAAGAAGGGTAAGGTATGCATCTGTATTAATCTGAAAGAAACAGGCCCTATATCAAGATTACATCTCGGTCATTGGTTAGGATAGAACGGGAGCACAGCAGAAGGATGCGAAAAGTTGGATCGATGCAATCAAATTATTGTCAGCTGTGTTCGGGAGAAGAAGACAACTGAAAGCTTGATCCATGTAACAATCGTTTCTGGTTACGCTGTCTTTGGTTTCCACGAGTGCGACAATTGCTGAAATCACGTGTTTCTGCTTAATTTTAAATCTTCATCTAATTGACCGTGAATTTTCCAGATATGTTTGATGGTCTACATATGACACGCACCGACAACTACTGGTTACAACAGGATATTTAGGATTTTGTACCCAACAGTCCGTTTTACTTTATTCCGGTTTTCGGTTTATGATCATATGGCAAGTTATTGTAGATTTTTCGTAACCGCGTTTTTTGAGAATTTTCGCAACTCTATCACCATTAAACTAAGGTAATAAAAAAGTTTCGTTTTCTATATTTTGCAATGAAATATATTGATTCGTCAAAGGAAACGAGCACAAAATGTAGATATATGAAGCTCACCAGTAACTAGCTCAAGTTATCTACATGCGTTTGTGTTGGAAAAAAAGTGATTATGAAATTATTCCAATGGGATGTTCACAAAGTGACACAACCAGAAGTTCAAGCAGTCATACTTTTCAATTCTGCTTTGGCGAAGCAGATATGATGAGCAAAAAATGACTGACAGACAAACTGATAAACATGTGTTTCATGTAGCTTTCACGTGTTGATTCTAAAAAGAGAAAACACTTCAGTTATGACAATGAAATGTGGCTTGCAGTTTCATTTATAAAAACAACATGATTGAATGCTTTCACGGTCAAGCAAATTAAACTACTAAACTCATGCGGAGTTAGCCTAATACAGAAACTAGAGATGTTCGCCGAAGAAATTGTTTCTTGTATTGACAAGTTTTACTTTCAAAAGAGCGGTTGACAAGTTTCCAACCTGTTGTTAATCGATACTTTAACGATCAACTCTTCGAGCTATTCTTTAGCCCGTAGTTCCCGGGATATTCTATAACTGGCACCTGCTCAGAACTTGTGGATTATATGTTCCAAGTCACCTTTAGCTGAGTAACTGACTGTCGCTCACCTTCTGACCCTTATGAATTCATAAATGTCCAGGAGGATTGTGATCTGGTGACCGGTATGACCAAAGTAATATTCACATGTATTAAGTACTTAGATGTGTGGCTACGTTATCACCTGAGAACTTTATTGACAGGAAGCACTTAATATGAGTACCAAAGAATGACTTATAGTAAATAATGCGATCCTAAACGTTTCTGCTGCTCTCATAACTCATTCAGATAACAGTAATATACAGTGACTACTGTGGATGATTACTATCATCATAATCACCAAGATCACATCATTATCATCATCAAAAACAGTAATACATAGGTGGTTCTTGCTGATACTTAACTGCGATAAAAACTACGAAGAAAAAGTCGAACCCTAGTCAAGAAAAAAGGGAGGAAGAAGGAAGGAGAGGAGACCTACTTGTCAAACAATTGTACCCAAACTCAAACACTCAACAACAAGGTGCCTGTACCTTGCAGAATAAAAATCGAGCCATAAGGGTAAGTAAGGCGACATCAATAAGACAGTATCCTCCACTACCCTGCGTCATTTATTAATTATATACTTCACAGACAACTCAGTCAGACAACGACGAAATTCACACTATTGAGTACTATTAGTCGCCATCCCACATAAAGTCTTCAACCACCCACTCCATGATTCACATCCGCCCCATCACGACAGATAAGCCTGGTCAAATTCTTATTCGACGACTTCATTTATTTACATCGGGTCACCACATACCCATCTTATACGTTACGCCAGTCGGTCGCAACATCAGTAGGGAGTCGTCTAAATTCCCGTATTCAAATAGTTCTCCAAACATTCTTTCACAAAACTAACGTCCGCAGAGGAATGCTTTAAATGATGTGCAACATCTCATGTATCACCCGGACCGCATGAATTGTCCAGCAAAGCGGGCGATGACCGCAAGCTGCTTCGGCAAACCCCTTTAAGCGCTTCAAGTTACGAGTATAGAAATTATCTGTTTTGTTGGTGAAATGGTCTCAAGACAGGTTGCACCAACATAATCCACCAAGATAATCCATTGGCAAACCATATCGTGAAATGGTTCATCTCCACAAAGATAAGTAGGGCTAATGAGGACTCCATCTGTGCTCATGCCAAACACGCTTGAATCATGCGTAATGTCTCTCATTACAGACGGAAGTGTTGTACTCTTGAGAAGTCCAATAAAAAGTGAAAACCAGCATGCCCATCTCCTAGCGTCAAAAACGTCATGGCTTTTACATTACCCAAAAAAATGAAATTCAAATAACCAGCAAGATCACAGACGAGGGAAATCACTGACAATTTTACAGGGGTTTCTGAAATAGGAGTCGTCAATGAACCTGATTACGGAAGTCACTAGACTCGCAACAAACTTTCCGTTTTTCTCCCCGGAATAGATTACACACTACCAGTCAATTGAACGAGGGATTTAAATCCGTATTGGGTAACGCTACCATACATTTCCACGTAGCTACAATGCACTGGAAAATATCTAACCCATAAACAATTACCGTTGCCGAACTTCAACGAACTGAAATTCCTCCAAAAACTTTAGTAAATCAAATTGCCGTAACACGTCCTTAGGAAGAAGGTCGATTAGACCATCCAACAATTTCTTCAGTTTTCCCACCTTTGGTGTGACCGGTAATGATTTTAAAAATTCCTGTACAGAGATTAGGTCCACGCTGTCTGAAAGATAGAAATTATAGAGAAAAACAAACAGAGTAAAACGTCGAAATGAAATGACGTAGAAATAAAAACTACAACCGGTTTTAGAAAACAACACAATAGCGTGTTACTTTTGTCGTACATCTCAGGCTCAGTGAACAAACGCCAATTTTGCTGACTAACTACATTCCGCTTAAGTTACGTATGACTATTTGTTTCGCAGCATAAATTCGTATAAAAAAAGGACTAACAACAAACGAAGTTTAACCATGGATTACGTTAATTCCACTTCCATACAACTTTTACTCTACTCACCCATTTACAGTAGTATAAAATTAAAGTAGTTGTCTCCAAATGATTTCGGTTAGAGCACACAAATTATGGTACACCTCACGTAATCTTATTTGGGTGTTCTAAATACTGTAGTATACTTTCGTCCCGGAAGTTAACATGACTGAACAGTTTGCTCTATCTGACCTCATTTCCACTGCTGGGCAAGTTATTCCATTTTCGAAAATTCTAAATTTGTCAAAAAACACTGAACCATAACCGACTCAATTACTGATAGCTATTCTCCTAACTCAATGTAACATATTTGTTCATTTGAATCACAGCTGCACTCTAACTATCTTATCACTTGAATTAGCAGGATAATTGTCTGCCTGTTTCCAATGCACTGTTATATGCGTTTGTATACTCATAAGTTTATCTGAATTGTTTATTACTAAAACTGCAAGACCACGTTTGTCATTATATATATATATATATATATATATAAGGCCATACGTCTGATACAGCAGATGAGCAAATAGTTACGAATAAAAGCGTCAATATTTTTGGCTTTCCAAGGAGTAATGACAACAGATAGCAAGACTCGGAAGATGAGTGTGAGGACAGATGTACCAAAAAGCGATAAGAAGATGGATCAGCTGTAGGGAGGAGAGCAGATTTTGGAGGCCAACATGAACACAAGTAACAGCGATCCCTTAGCAATCCAAGCAAAGTGTGTTCCTCTAAGGTGGGATTGAACAACCCCGGTAGAAGCTGTGGAGTCGTCTTTTTGGATAGAACAGGTCCTTTACGTCATTTGGCTGCTTGTCGAGCTTGGTATTTAAAATGCAATCGTCAAATGAGTTGGTATCATCAATGTCTAAGGGTATAAAATTGATAATTGTGATAATTCTTAGAAGCGCAAACACATATACTAATGAAATTCCTCCGTACAGAGATGAATTGTTTGTAACCTGAATATTAATCAAACAACTGAGAACCGAAATCACCAACTTTAGCTACCAAGTTCAGTACTATTGTTAACGATCGCTTGTATCTTGAGATAGTCGAATGTCATCAATTTTGGTTTCGAAAATTACTGGTTAGTTATACTTGTTTTAATGTTAACTGGTGACTTACTGTTCAGGAGTTTAATCAACACTACTGACAGGACATAATTAACCACTTTTGTAAACATAAAACAAAATCATACTAACAAATTCACGGTGAGATTGCGTTCCATTTTATGATATGTTGCAGCGATTTCTGCGATATTTTGTATTCATAATTCGTCCCTAATGGTTCGACTGTGTCGTTCAGTACATTTAAACTTGTGCTGGTTACTTGCGTGTACTTATACAAAATATTCATTTTAGTTAACACTTTTCGAAAGCACAAAAATGACTAGGTAACTTGTAATAAAATGAGCAATTTACATTACATGACGCATATTTGATTTCAAACTATCTACTCACATTTGAATACAATATACAGCTCAGATAAATTCGTTCTATTAAGTCAACTCTTCAATTGTTGCATTGCATTGTATAATTTCCCAACCCAATTTACCGAATAGTATAATAGTGTGTAGAGATTTGAAATCAGAAACCCTCGAGAGAACACAAAAATGGTCACTTTCACAATCAATTCACTCACTGATATTATTCGTTAGTTGTTGAACAGCCAGCAATATTTCTTGGTTGACAAATAAATCTTCGGCTAGATGTGGATGATCCTAATGATTAAGAATAAACACAACGGATGTGACAGTAGAGTACGAAATATTTAAGTGTGAAAAACTGTTCGGTGAATAGCAATTACGTTGAGACAATAAAGTAAAAGTATTGTTAAACAAGTAATTTCTATCAGTTTGTATTTCAACAAAACACCTACCTTGAGTGAAGGATGATATACACAGGGACCGTTGAACATTGAGCTATAGAGAACCTTCGAGGGATCTCCCATAGATTTTTCAACCAGAAATGTACGCAGACATCTCCAGGAGAGTTGGAGATGAGTTGAGGTTGTTAATATTTGACACCAGTCACTTATGGTTATCATACCTGATACAAGACAATTGAAAGCTTCATATGATTTGAAACAGAACTCACACAGTTCAGAGGAGTAATCAGAGTTTATCATTGGTTACTCGCATGTTAACTTATAAACTTAAGACAAGGCTATTTATAATAAAAAGAGATTGGAAGCAGCAAGAAAAACTACCAGCAATCAAAACGTAAACTATCAGTGGTTCATCTCATCCTCAGATTTATAGTTATTGGTGGTATCCGTTAACCGAATGAATGTTAAAAAATCTGAAGCTACACACAGTGAGTATAGAATAGTTTTTTTGGGAATAATGCACTGATTTCAATATATTCTACGTGAACAATTGAATGTTCCATTTGAAGTAGAAGTTTCAATACGACAAACAATTGTTTCTGATAATTCGCTTTCAGCAAAGCTGATTACCACGATTTCATAAAAGCGTATCGAAATACAAACTGAAAAATCTGTGAGGTTTTGCTTCAAATTCTCATGAGGATTTAAGGTTGTATCAAACTAAAACGCCATGGCGATCACTCAATCGATCATAAGTTGGATGTGGAACTTTAAACTGCGATTCCATAAAAACTTCTTCTTGTCACAAAGCAATCACGACTGCCCTAGCCCCACAAAACATTTGAATCTAACCGCGTCAGTTGTTCGCTAGTCGAATAACAAAGTGACGGTTTCATGGTGTCCTATTTCAACAATCACCTCAAAAATGTTTCATAATCTAATAAGTTTTGAAAAATTGTAAGCCCGTTAGTTGAGGCAGAATTATAAAAGGAGCTCAGTAATCACTTCATTGCGCCAGAACATCGCTAAAATGCTGCAACGTACAAGTTACAGCAACATAAATGTATACAAATGTTTTTAAACAGCAAAACAAAGTCAATACACTGAGCATCAGAAAAAAATTAACGGAATCCTCTTTTAGCACAAGTTGGGATTGGTTTGGGTTGAAAATAACAATGAGTTTATCAAGAACAGTATATAAAATAGGCATGTGCAGCTTTTATGTTCCTACAGGAACTAGCCTGAATGTGATTTTTTAAATAAATGGAAAAGCGTTGGGAAAGTCAATATCACATCAGATGACATGAACAAGTCGTTTGAAACAAAACGCAAAGGTAATTAATTGATTATGGTGTCATTGAATAGCTTCAATTCTAATATACCAAAGGCTGAAAATACTAATTATTCTAATCGGTAGCCTGGTCACAAGCTTGTTGGTCTGACGGATAAACGAGTTCGTCTCGAACATCTCTCCTAAGAATGTTGTTCAATGAATTCAACAGAACAGAACAGAAAGAAGGTGAAGGTTGTGATATATTAACATTTCTTTTACTGTCATCATCTGTTATAAGTGTAAAACATTCAGGTTATATTAATCACGTAAGTAAGGTCGGTCAAGAACAACCTTGAAACCGATCCTTACAGACTGGTTAGAAATCCAACTCCATAAAATTATATCAATAGCAGGTTTTATAAAAGAGGGTTACCTTTGCTTTAACAAACATCCGTAAAGATTAGGTATCAAGTTTGTTTGTGAATACAAATCAATATACTGAAGTAAGTTGCAATACATGGTTAGAGTAAAGAGTTGGAAATATCACTGGCATACGGTTTACAAGTGTCAGTCTCACTACTAACGTGACATATGTGCACCACGAAGTTAATCTGAGAGAATACCAAACCATTTTGGATGCGTTGTCAATCTACTTTCTTTGTTTCAAACGCATCTGTTATACAATCCTGATAGCTAAAAAACGGAATAGGGTACTATTTAGTCCGGGAGCTTTCCTGTTAAACAGAGCTCTAACGCTTAAATTCTAGTAGCGTATGCTTGAAATGAAACAGATGTGCTCGCCTGGCTTCGGTCTAGCAGTATATAAAGGCCAGCTAATTACATATGCTCAATAACAGGGTTTCACCCTGTAGAAAAAAATTAATCCAAACAACCAACCACTGACAATTACTCCGATCACCACACTTGTCCGTGGTTTAAATCTAGTCTGCATCATAACGCTTCTGGAGCGGTATACATTGAAACTTAACCAGTACCGTACACACCAGTATTCTGTTCATCCATCGCCTTGAACGCGCTCATGAGCTCCTGTTCACGAGGCTGAAGATGTCGCCAAAGTTTCAGAAAGGCAGCATTAATCTCGTCACGGACTCTAATTGAAAAGGACAGTAGAGAGATCGTTGTATTAATAAGACCAATGGGATACTTAAACAGTTTCAGGATGTCATAGATGACTACTGAGCCCTAATAATGACAGCTTCAATTATCCAGGCCAGTGAATCCATCAATTCAACAGGGCAAATCAGGGTACCGTCTATACTGAAATTGTATAATGAAAACACACGAATAAGTAACCTCTTTATAAATAGTTAATCATAAGCACACGTAGAGAACAAAATATTAGACTGAAAATATTTAACATGAGATTTTGACTTCACTGTCCATCTGATTCTAGAGTCGAACGTTTGATGGGTTTTCCGTATTAACCCAACGCTGGCCTCTCACACTGATCTACAGAGTACATAAAATCAAGGATACCGGAAATTCACTGATCAGTACCTATTGGCAAATATAAATTGGGAATGGTAACCAAAGTAGTTTATATGTAAACATAAAAATAACGAAGCTGTTATCTGACTGATAACAAATTCAGTACTTCCTTCCACTGTAGTGTCAGATATCAATAGTTATGTGTAATGATGCAGCCTGAAAATTAGAATCTAGTAATGATCAGATGCAATTTCTGGATTATTGCGTCCATGCAGTAAGGACAGAGGCTGAAGACCACTGTCTGTTACAAAAATACAAATGTACCTAATATACTGGTTATAAATCTACTCACCCTAAAATGGTGTATGCCCAATATTACATAAAGTCTTGCACTTATACGCGTAGAAATAAGTAATGGTCACACTGTTGAACGACTAAAGTGATCAATCAGACTAAAGAGCAGTAGCAACAGAAAGTGACAATTCAAAATCGAGGATGAAAGATCATCTCAAGCTTGTATCTGACAGTACGTGTCCGTCAACTTCCGCGTAGAAACACTTAGGCACAAATGATGTTTTCTCGCTTGATGAGGAAACTTTTGCAGTATGAATTTCAAGCTGTCCTGGCAGCCAAATACTTGAAACAACTGAACCATTGTTCACAACCAGAAGAGCAAATGTTATCTTAAATAGCTTCTCAAAAGATAATTAAGAATGATACTAAGCCAAAGATAATGAAAGCAAAGAAAATGAAAATTTACTGCTGTAATTCAATCTAAAGAAGGGCGGTGGAAGATCATGTGTGGGGTCCCGGGTAAAGTAAGTATCAGGGTCCTTCTTCAACAGGAGGCACCACCGCACAAAATCCTGGTGCACCCTAAAAATTGCTTGTTTGTTTATGGGAATATTAACTCTGTATACAGAATAGAATATAACAGACGTTCACAAGTTTATGCTGTCCAGACGGAAAAAGAACGGCACCGGAATAAATGAGCACCAAAAGAACAACAGAAGTGCACCATAAAATCAAGTAGAGTACCAGATCACGTATGGAAGTTTTGGAATTGCTGGTCAATTTACTATGATTAATTGTTGGAAAATAGTGTTGATCTTTGTCTGAGTACTCTTGACCCATGACATATCGTCTTCCTATCTGGTTAGTTGCTAATTGTTAGCCTAACACAAATGCAATCGAATTTGTAACTGGTCCGACGTAGCGGTAAGAGTTACTACTCATGGCCTACAAACTGTTACAAAAGCAACATGCACAAATAACAATGGACATTCATTGACAGTGTCTAACATCTAAAGGAATTCAATAAAACATTAACTCGGATGTGTTATAAACTCTTTTTAATAGTCTTTTCCAAATAAGCAAATGGGATATGAATATCAACATGAATAAATAATGTAAATATTCCAGTTCACTTAAAACGGCAGAGCATACAAAAATGCAGGAAGTTTCAAATGATTCCAAATTGAACTGAACACATAATCAGTAAGATAGTCCATTACACACACGCGTTTAACAGTCGATCAAGAATGACTCCTTGTTCTTCAACAAAGAAGTACAAGTGCAATGAACTAGTGTAAGTACGAACACTTTAGTAAAAATATTACAGTAGTAAAAACGATCACCTACCATGTGATGGTTTTTAGTGAAAAAAGGAACACAATTAATACTTACATTTTGTGTCCATTAACAAACGACACAAACTGTTCTGTATAAAATTTTCCAAGGGGTGGTCATAGCAACCGTTCAAAAATTCCAGGCAAACCAGAATTATTTAGTAAATTATTGTAGCCGCATCGTTTACGTAGGTTTTCGGTAACTTATCGAAATATCGCCCATCGTGCTTGGAAACATAACAAACCTGCCAATCGACTGAAACCACACCCTTTCAAGCCCTATTATCAGCACATCAGCTTTTACCTTAAGATTTGAAGGCAATGAAATGCCCCCCTCGGTAATATATCACAACTAACTAACTCACTAACTAGCTCTCTGTCTTGAAATGTGGTGCGCACTTGCGTAAACCACAAAATTGACAAATGATGTAGAGATGGAATGTGACTGATAGTCGATTTGGCGGGTACACTATGTTGTGTGTTGTGCCATGTTCGCCTCAGTTCATCTCTGGTTAGGATATGAAAAAGACAGGACTTGATAAAGATTTGCAGTAACGATACAAAGCCTTATAGAATCAGTTACAACCGCTATCTGTTTTATTGCCCAATTGTTAGTAGACATATGAAGAACGAACTGAACTGGCAAGGGGAATGTAAACGAAATGGTTATTCAGAGTTGCGTGCAATATATGGGGTGACACAGATACAAAAACACTGTGTGTGAACTGGACATTCAGCACTCTGAAAATGAGTAGATTAACTATTCAAATCGTGAAAATGGTACAAGTACCACAACTTGTGAAGTGTAGCGTGAGAACAGGATTGTATATAAAATAGTTATTACACCTAACACCTCCCCTTTTTATGTAAAAATAGCATCAGTAGTACGAATGCAATCGCGGATTCACTTGTGTTGTCGGCTGTAAACTCTCTGAAGCTTCCCGTGAGTGTTTCAATGATGTTCAGTATTGGCCAGTCTCCTTTTGTTTTTACGGGAGCGCGTGTGAAAATGTCTACGAAATGTTCCGTTTAATTAGGGACAGTGAAGTGGAGAACGGACATGCTGAATGCTAAGGTAAAATGAGTTCTACCGTTCGTTATAAATATCTTCGGAGAGTCCAAGCGGATGAATAACTGCAGTAAGCGAGTGACTGTAACCTTAATGTTCAGCTAGGCCAATAGAAATTCCTACAACTATATAGCAAGTACGTTGGCAACAACCAGACATGTTTGTCCGTCCAGTAAAGTCCAGATGTAGACAATACTACGGTTGTTGTACCATTGATCAGGAGTGTTAGGCAAATTTGGCTGACGATTAAACAGTTATCTGACATACGGAATAAATACGGTAGTCCTATTCTAACCCAGCATCCGGTTTGGGCCAGTATGCATAGCTTCGTGCAAAAACCTTCACGCGGTCTATCCAAGGGTGCCCGGAGTGTAACAACTTGATTATGTGCGTGCGTAAGACTTGTGGTACAATCATCTTGTCCGTAGACATGACACAGGAGTTCAAGATTAAAAACGATATTTGACGGCCGAAACATGGTAGGTCACTATGTGGTTCGCCATGGGACGACTTCGGATGAGCCAGTTGTTGAAGAGTCTCATCGTGTTATATTGTATTCCAGTCTTCTTCAGACCATTTTAACTATCACTGCTTGCACTCAGATAGTTTCCGAGAGTGATCACGACTATGTCATTTTGACTCTGAGGTCAGAGAATAAATCAATCGCGAAAAGGTGTCCATCTGACCGAAATTGTCGGTCGATCCTTATTTGAACATGAAGTCGCATGCAAGCAGTATATTCGCTCATGTTCTAGGCTAGCCTAGAATACCATTTTCAGATCCAAAATTCGTAAGTAACAGCCTGTGGTTAGCCAGCACGGTTGAGCGCCGCCCATATGGTGCTTATGAGACTTCTTTACCGAACGATGGTTGACACAGCTTTCTTCTCGATTTGACTATGTTCCTCTCGGATTGGAACCAGCTATCAAGTAATATGCACGGTAATGTTTTCCCAGCCGTCCAAAAATAAATGAGATTACGGGACCGTAGATTAGAAAAACCTGATGCAGAAGGCACATTTTGGATTGTTATTGCGGTCTTTAGATCTGGTATCCCCCCATCTTTGTTGATGATAAACCCAAGGCACTTGACACTTTACAATAGCAACCCGCATTTATTCACCAGCAAGTCGATGTGCCGCCTGACTTATACAAGCACCCAAACAAACTTTTGTGTTAGATCATCCGCATAGTTGCCCATGGCGGGGATATAATCCAGGTAACCGGTAGCATCTGGAATGATTGCCAGCTTTGTGTCTATTACCTTTTAAAATATTGCAAACACCAACTTTACAATGGAGAGCAGCCGGTTGCATTGGAAAGGCTCATGATGTGCGTTGATAGGCTTGAAATCCATTGCGACGGCTACTTGGAAATGAGCTTCCGTTAGGTTCAGCTTCACAAAGCATCAACCAAAATCTAACCTGACAAACGAGTTTTCCTATACCAGTAACAAATACCGGCGTACCTCGACAGCGCCATCCAATCCCATAGAGGAAGCGGCAGAGTCACATGGTTTCATCGCCCCTTGTCACCACTATAATTGAAGACACTCATGTAAGTAGTTGGCTGACAATATGATCCCTCAATGCTGAATTCAGCCTGGATTACGAACTGCAGCACAGATAACTAGAAGCCTGGGGATGAACTGTAAGCTTTTCGTGTCGGCGTGATGGAAGACTGGTTTTTTTTCTTTGTACAATATCTAGCGGAGTATACAAAGACTAGTGCACACAGTCTTCAGACAGTGGGTTAATTGTTAACGTACCGATGATGGAATTACTGCGCTCGAACGTGTTTGTCACAGTGTCTGGTTGCAGCAGTTACTGATCGATCTGTTCAGGAGTTTCAGGCTCTCCGTCCAGTTCAGTCCGACGAACTCAATCTTGAAACAGCCGGTGCGATTCGATCAAATCAACCGGTAAGTCACATTGGGTGAAAAAAGTGTGGACGTTAAGTGAGGAAAAGCTACAAACTTTTTAAAAATTCGCCCTTTCAAATGAGTTCCACTATTTTGGTGTACTGCAATGCAGACTGTATTAACTTCATCATCAACAACAATGCGCTGACAGTTGTTATTAATGTCTGACTGTTACACAACCATCTTCGATTTGGGGAAGGTAGGTGATGAGGAGACAGTGCTGAGGTCTTGAACCGCTCAAATCCAATTTTAACCATATAATATCTAAGTGTCTACACCTAGCAAACGAAAGCCGGAGCAAAATAACATCTACAATGCGGCTTATTTACTGCTTTCCAGCCGCACTATTTGACGCGTCTTTACTCTACAGACAACTCTGTACATCTGAAACAATTGCGCCACTAACGGCCATCTATCCCGATATCTCCAGCCATAGATGTGTGTCAACAGGTGCTTAGGCTGGAGGATTAAAAAAGTCTAGCGCAATTCAATGGCTAACCAACTTCTGGTTATCATCAGACCAGTACACCAGCTTATCATTCGAACCAGCCAGCAACAGCATCAATGTTTGCTGACCCTCAAAGACTATCGGTCAGTATATCACGATAAGTGTCAGGCTTTACTTAACTCTAACACCGACCGAAGTTGAAAATAACTGATTCTGATAGTTCATTTGGAAGTGTCTAGCTTGAAGTAATATGTGCTCATCGTAGATGTGGTAAAGGAAGTATGTACGTCAGTGAAAACATCTAAATTAATTACAGCCTCACAGAAAATCGTTCGTACTGTGTACAACGTAATGTACAGTCCAAAATACACTAATTCAGCAGCAAGAATGAAAACCAAACTGTGACGTCCACTATGTCCACATGTGCAAGAAATATACACAGAGTGATGTATGATGATGAATGACGAGAGTGAAAGATAAGAAACTAAGGTTCGTATTTCTAAGGTCGTGGCACTTTTCTCCTAATTCGAAGAGTATTCGACGTTTAAAGGAGGTCTTAATTAAAGCCAAAATGTGCACCTAAATGACCGTGAAAAGCTATCACTGAAGTTAGACGATATCAAGAGTGTTCTGATGTTTAAACAAAGCTGTTCTGTTCAACTACACTGCTCGAATGGCACCAGCTACTTGAAAACAAGTAGGAGGTTAGTAGACGGGATTTAGCTAGTGATGCCTTTCGAGCGTTTACATCTAGCAGTTTGAGCTGTGTATTAAGAATACCAGACAACAGTTTACAATGCAATGTGTGCCGGCCCAAATAGTCACTAACTTAATAACAGAAATAAACACCAAAAGTAAGAAACCATATGTCACGAAAGATACTCAGCTTGTGGTCCTGCAAACCATCCGGTTACTAACCTCCTTTTCAAGAATAGGATGTCTAGATATCACTTTCGTGTGTCTTGATGTCAACTTAAAATGTCCTAAGAGGGTTCATCCAGATTCCAACGGCGAACATGGTTGCACAGCTAATGTGCACATGGATAGGCTGACAAGCACACCGATTAGTTGGCTCTTACAAAGTGAGGGGACACATCCGCCGTGCGCAAGGAGTCAACAAAACAAGCTTGACTGGACCAGATTGTCAGATTGTCAAAGATACTAATATGCACGTGGTAAACACTGGATGCGTGGACGTGCTCGTACGACGCAGTACGCATACGGACAATACCACTGACAAAACGTCCGCCTATATATGAGTACGTGAACGATCACAGGTCAGCGCAGACTTTGGTCCGAACAGCTGGATAAGTCCAGCAAGCCCCGTTTCCGGGTGATAGAGCGGTAGCCATTCCAGTAACGGTTTGACGGCTGTCTGGACAACAGAGTGCAGGGCTGAAACCCTCAGAGTAATTGTTCGATCGCGGTTTCCAAGCCTGAGGGTATAGAGCCTGGGGTAGGTAGCAAACAATTGAGTTCACTCTAGTTCTAGATGGCCTGCATGTGATTCAGGCGAGACAAGCCTCCTCACGTGAGTGGTGTGTGGGTCTGCTAACAGCAAGATATGATTGAGAACAGCCTAGCAGCAATCACCCGCATTTAAGTGCTACGAGTGATCGAGACTACGGTGGACAGAGGAAAAGACTGACCAAACATGAAAAATTTTCAACCGCTACCTTATAATCAAACGGCTAACAAACTCATGATAAAAACTGATTGCTAGATGTACACTATCTGTCCTTTTCTTCTGAGAGGTATCGACCGAAAAAGCGAACTAACCGTTAGCCCTAATTGGTTTCAGCCTCTCCCGCATCGTTCTGTCTATTTTGGAAAGGTTTTTGTAAAGTACGCTACGCGCCTCATAAACGTGCTGGTTGTCACCATCCTAAATGACAGTACACTCTGTCCCAGGAAAGTATAATTGTTTGATACTTCTGCTGCACAAACCCTATAAGCTACTATATTTAACGTTCCTGATGCCTGATTCTGACTCGGTTTTCTTATAAACGGTTTTACCACATCACATTGCATTCTCAGTTTTCAGCCAAACGATTGAACACGTAATAAAAAGGAACAATCCAATAAGTTGATCAAGCTGAGTGGGCCGACACGCGAAGATTGTATCAAGGCACCTTAATTTAGGAAGGCTATATGGTCGTTGATCAAGCCTCGATCCGTTGGGTTAAGCGGCTAGTGTCATCGTGTTTGCACGGAGTAGAAACAAACAGTGAAGATGGACACTGAGTCTGACATCCCCTAACATCACAATACAGTTGAACTGCTGAGTTGAAATCATTTGTGCCTGCGAGTTGTTTACTTGAGCACGAGGTACAGGCACATTCAAGTTGGTTATTTGAACGTCGATACAGGGGGTTTGTTAAATAACTCCTGTTGCTCTTTTTCAATTCTCCACTTAGAACTGATCGTTTGTTCCTGGTTCTATCAAATGAGCATGCATATATATTGCATACAATAATGATGGTGAAGTAATTATCACATAATTATCTCAATATGCCGACGAATTTTTCAGCCACGTTAACGTGTTGAACAATACGAAGATTATGGAAATCTCAATTCAAACTCCTGACACAGAATTAGCAATACTTACAGCTTGAGACTAACTACTACTTCCACTGGCAAATGAGACCATTTTAGTGATAGCTGAAATAATATCACCAATTTGTTTACACAAAAATCTCCAGTTGCATATTTTTATCCAGTCACCATATTACAAAACCGATTGATAAAAACGCCTCTTTGCAAACTGATATAAAAAGTCAATCAGTCGACTAACTCTGCGTATTGGTTCAGTTTTGTCTTCGCCTGACACCGATGCAACAAGACAAGTTGGGGAAGAATGATTCTTCGTGTGCGTTTCGTCAACACAGGAGCGGAGAGTTGGTTTCTCATGTTGTTGCTGCTGTAGATCGATGATTGCCCAGATGTTTCGGGTCGGTCAAGCTGAAATGGTTTCATGCATAGTATCATCCCAGCGTGAGATTTCATTGAATGGAGTGATTTCGAACTGATCAAACTTAATCGCATAAACACGCCCTCATTGGTCGCATGGCCAAAATAGTCGAAAGAAGAAAAAACTGTGAGCACCTGAGCAGAGTGCGTTAGTTGCCATCCTTCGGGAAAACATTGATGTGATCGGATGATCAATTTGAACCCAGACCGTTGCAAGAAAGCTTCAGTCACATCTGGACCGAAATAAGAACCGCCACCACGATAACTGTTTAGGCGAGAACCGGGCTTTAGTTGTGGATCACTCCAGAGCAAGTTGAGCAACTGAATCAGGTAGGACAAAAGACGATGAACGGAGTTGTGAACAAAACACGTTCCATTCAGCCATTAGCAGTGAATATGGATTAACATGCCCACATAAAGTGAGGAAGTAAGCTATTAACGTTTGTAAAGATTCCCAGAACAGAAGTGAAAACCATGCCACAGCTTAAAGATGAATAACTGAACATGGACTTGTTCACTACAATAAGTCGGTAGTAATATTCATCATAACCACCACTCATATTGTGTCAAACTTTCCACATTCACATGAACTTTGCAGTTATCCCACGTCGAAAAGAAGCACCAAACTCGGGTTTCTTTCCTAATAAAGGTAGCCGGTAATGTATTGAAGAAATTAAGATCTCGACCTCTGTGACTGTGAGGTGAGCATACTGGCCACTACACCATGAACTTCATAATAGACACGCCTGAATAACTAAGAGGAAAACTTGATAACAATCTGGCATGGACAGTGTTCAGCTAACCCGATCGTTCCGACTAAGTGTAAGGAGACCAGTACTTGTTCGTCTTAACCAACACTCACATGATCAGAATACCTCGGCTAGGTTGGAAGAACTAACATCGTTTAACCAAAAATTAAAATTCAACACCTAACGGGATAAATTCCAGTTCGACGAAGATGTGCACTACTGATGAGTTTTACCAGTAGCGCTTAGTCTCTAGATCAGTTGGCTGAAAATTAATCTGACTGGGAAATCTACGGATATGAGCGATGATCAATTAATAATGGTAATTCTCGTGTTTCAGACGAGAATTCCTATGACGTTTAAATCAAACAGACTGTTACAAGTAACATTATGCATCAGTTCTGAAAAGATTGGATAAAACATTTCAGATGGAAAAAAACAAGTTTTACTCGCATTTTTCAACGTCTAATGAAGAAATATAGCTTTCAAGTTGAACACCACTCACAGCTGATCGCAGCCGTCGCATTTCCATAGACTTTTCAGTCGACCCCTTTCGAAAAGAAGCACTAGACTCGAGTTTCGCTCTCATTAGAGCTCATCAGTAGTGCATATCCTTAAAACTGCCGGGACTAGAATTCCGCCCATGATTTCATGAGGCAACTGTGTTGACCACTGCGCCATTGACCTCACAGTAGGCACGACTGAATTATCATATGTGAGCGTGCAACCACTTTTGCTTGTGAGTAATGATCAGGTTGCCCGATCGTTTCGATAGGAGATACAGTTACTATCTGTTAACTCCGATGGATGACCACTTCCTAGACAGGTCGAAATGTCAAAAGTCTATGGGAATGAGACAGCTGCAATCAATTGTGAGTGATGTTCAACTTGAAATTAACTAACTCCCCGACTACTCATCAGTAAATTCAACTTTCTCCGACAAACAAACACCGATTTTCAACGTCAAGTCATACTTATGGATACTGTGACTTAGGCTAACGTTGGTTCTGACAATGTTGTACGAAATGGTTAACCAGTAAGCAAAAACGCACTAACAGAATAATAAAGGGACAACCGCAACCGAATCAGAATCGCAGAGATACAAGCTCGTTAGGGACCGCAGTATAATCTAATATTCGAGAGTACTTCTGATCAGTGATGCGGAGAACCGCATATTCTGCACAACATTACTCAGCAGGACGATCAATAATTTCACTGCCAGAAAGTCTTGCAATTCTCTCGAACCGTCGGTTGCCGCAGTTAATAAAACAATGTTGTGAACCCTCTTAAACGATACGCTGGTTTGTTCTCAATATAGTGGAACGCTTGACAGAATTCGGATTCTCTTCCCGGTAATAATTAACGCAAAAATCTCGGTCCAGAAAATGCCGCAACTGCCCCGCGATTTGGTTCCCAAAACAAGCCAAAAGTCGCGTACAAAGGAAACCGCTTTGTTCCGCACCAACACGTGAGTGACAAAGGTGACAATTACAAAGTATTTATAGGGCGCGTAATGACCAGACATTCCCAAGACAACAAAGAGAACAGTTACCGGAAAAAAGAGAGTTAGGGTCGCTAACGAGCATAGCGGAATAAAAAGTCTCGACAAATTTAAACAGTTCCGCTAATTAGGACTGAATCAATCGTTTTTTTTCTTTCCCACGATGGAGGTGGCTTGGGACAGTAACAGAGTGGGCGTTCTAACACCTCCCCCTTAAAGATTGTTGAGTTCAATCATATTATATTACGGGTAGATGAGACGAGAGTAACCAATTCGGTGAGGAGATCAAGAGTCTCATGCGTTTTGCCCGTAACAACAGAAATAAGGTCATAGCCAACACGACAAGCTTAGCGACTAATCCATAAATTTGATGACCGAAACAGTTAGGTGACTGATGTAGCGTGCCCAAACGGGGGATTTCAATTCAGTTTAGCATGTCCCGCCAATACTTTGCCTACACTTAAATCCCAAGGGTTTACAACTATGACAGAATTTGGAAACGTGTAACGTTAAACTTCATCGCCAAAGAAATAATTGTGTATACGATTTAACAAATATGAACTTGATAAGAGTTTTCCCCTCCATCAATTTGAATACCAGCTGGAACAAGAATTTCACGAGACGAATTCATTTCGTGCACTCTGTTCAGTCGCAAACGCGTAACACTTACGAGTGAAATAAACGACTAATTGATGAAAAATAAATGAACATCCGTATCTTCAAAAAGTCACCTTGAACCCGATTAGTAGAACCAAGGCAAGTGTAATATAACTGTTAAATGTTTTTGGGTACATACTGTGCACTTTTGGCTAACGATCAGCAAGACTTCAACAAGCGTACGCTGTCTCACCCGGTTGCATATTGTGACCACATGGAATCAATGATCTGGTGGCCGATAATGTCCAGCTTTGGTTGATTGGTCCACAACTATTGTCCGGTTCATCCACTGATTGGGGCATCCACTTTGGTAGATACCTCTTGACCCCATTCTCTATCCGTCTATCTGTCCTCCCAATATATGTGTCCCCGCAGCTTCGGATGAACAAATAGTTACGATAATTCGTAGAGAGAACAGAATCGGGACTCTTGATTGTCGACAAGGGAGTGCTTCTGGTGTGCACAATGAAATGCAGCTGGGTGGCATTATAGGCCTAATATAAAACCAACTCGGGACCTCGTTTTAAACTTATCCTAAAATCAATGCCTTTGTATAGTAACACAATGAACAGTCTACTTCTGTAAGCTAGGCCTCACTGTGATTATAATGCTCGACAAACTTGTCCGAATAGTTATTCGAACACAGCACCTATTCCAGTAATTTTTTGCAATTTTTCTTCTGTTGTTTCGGACGTGCACATCTTCTAAGCTCAGTGGAATAGTGTTCAAACTAGAGAACGTTCATTTCCAATCGGCAAGAACTTGAGGATATTAAGGTATTGTTCGGTCTAAGTGGGTTTCCGGTATGCTACACACCTGATCGTCGTATAAGATTTTCTGATACTTAACGCATCGAGAAAATCCGCTGATTAACTTTTCTCATCATTGTTCTTGGCCATTAGACATTTGGTTTAGACCAGACACAGTCGTTCCGTGTGATCACAAAGTGCGACCAGGTGAAACTATGTAAGTTTGTTAAGATCATGACAATCATTCGTAACAAGTCTCCGTTGTGTACTCAAAAAAATTTAACAGTAACATTATTCTTGATTTCGGTTTTATAACCATGATCAAAGTATCTTCGCAAAGTCATGGGTATTTATTCATCTGTTTTCAGTTAATCGTTCGTTTATTTCAATTTTAAATGTTACACATCTGCGATCAAACGAAGTGTGCAAAATGAATTCACCTCCCGAACTTTCTGTTCAAATATATGTGTAAAATTCTCGGAGCCATAAGTTAATCTGAAAACCTAGTTGACCTCGGTTTTTGGAAACATTCTGAGAGAAGTGGCGTAACAAATATGATAGTGTTCATGAGATTCTCGATAGTTACCTGTTGCCAGTCATGAGGGTTTACAGCATTTGGTCCATCCAGACATGGGCTGAGAACAGATGTGAACTGACGAGAGAAAGCGGGAAGAAAAAACGGAAGATCTTTCTGAACTCAAATGAACTTCTGAGGCCAAAACTGTCAAACGTAGGCATGGAATTATAAACACAAAATAAAGTCCAGTTTGCCAACATAGAATTCGACGGCTCTTTTGTCCCCAGATATAACTGAGTGGCATACAACCACAATTAAAAAACTGAACAGCAGTGTTGCAGCGATAAGAGAAAAGGAGGTGGTGAAGGAGAAAGAAGAAGGATGGAACTGTGAGTAATCTAAAATAATCGACACGGAAGTGTCCCCAACTTGCAAATATCATCCAATTCAAAGTTGGATAGTATCCACGAGTCAGTTTTATTGCGGCTTTCATTGCATGGCTCCATTGTAAACAATGTTGCAAGCACTGTTCTCCTTTAATGCAAGCTTGAAGGATGTCTACAAAAACTAACGAAATTTGTTAAAGAAATGCTTCTGTATTAGTCCGTCATAATCAACCAAGTCCATTCTGTCTGGAAGCAGGTTTTTCTCCATATTCCGAATAATAGTAATTGTGTCAGAAGAGATGGCCTCTAAAACTGTAGACAGGCGTACGCGAACGCCTACGAGCCTGTCCAAACGGTAATTTGTCTCGGGCCCTGCTTCAATGCGACAGAAATAGAAAATAATGCAAATGGAAAATTCTACCTTGTTCGTAAATAATAACTGAAGTCATAAGAGCAACAATTTAGTAAAGCCTGTTTCCTGCGTTTGATCAAAAGACTAATTACAACGCACTAAAAATCGGCCAGTGACCTTGAGGCTCCGAATATCAACCGTTACTGTGCCCACCATTATCCGACTGTTCAACTTTGATCTCGGTGCAAAGAAGAAGCTCACACGGACACTTCGCGCCCCATGGCCGACAATTACCAAAACTCATCAGTTAAACCGGTGGTCGTGTTACTGTCAACAAACACACGATCCACACTCAACGTGCCAGCCGACTTTCTTACTCGTCCTAGTAACATTTATATGTACTGTATTGCAATGATCCTAGTCATCTAACATAAAAATGGGTAAAATCAAGTGCACTAAAGTAACTAACACTTATACTAATATAGCCATGTCATTGATTGCAGCACATTACTGTGTCAGAAAAAATTTCTAATCAGTGATTTTAATGATCACTAAGTCCACAGCGAGACAGACGATACCTTCCGAATTTATTCAGTTCATCAGTTTGAGTGATCGAACTTTGTGCTCGGGAAGTATCTTGATCAACTCAAACGTTTTCTGCAACCACCCATAGTCTACATAATATGATGTCCAGTGATATAAACGCTTAGTTGACATATGAAATGCAAAGCTGGACGCAACTCTCGCCGCTTTGGCTTCCCCAATTAGCTAACAATTTTTGTTTGAAGGAGATTGTCCAATTTTGGTATTTTGTATCCTAAAGCTATTAGGCGAGCGAGATATTGTTTTATTAGGTCCGTATCAACTTAACTCGAGTAATCACAATGTACCTTTGATGTCGAACACATGCCATGGAACATGAAACAAACTCGAAATGTAACCATAACTGTTTACAAAATTAGGCCCCACAACCTGATTTGAGCATGACCACCCTCATCAAAAACGAACAGCAGAACGATGATTACAGCTGCCGGCCACATGACCATTCATAAGCGTCACCGTCCTCATCATCAATGATAGCACCATAATTACGGATGTATGAGTAGTTTCGGATATACTACATGAATGATGAGCAGTTAATGGATCAAATAACACGAAAACATCATCAGTTGATTTAGGTTTACAAGAATTCACAGGTATTGAAGCAAGTGTGACAAACTTGGTTCTATAGAAAATTTGCAGCCAACGCTTATGACAAACGAAAGATGAAGCAGCTGTACAAAACCAAGTCGTAAGTAACACTTGGAGAGCTGATATAACCCGTATTGCGTTCAGACTAGAACAAACGGTTGGACAGTCCATTAAAACACGACTAACTAGTCAGTATGTATAATGTATGTAACGAGGAAGTAATGCATGGAGTTCGAAGCAAACGAAACCGTGATGATTCATAACACAGCAAGAGACAACAACGAATTATGTCAAGCAAATTCGGTAGACTAATTTATGTTTCATGGCCGAATCTCTTCCTTGGTAATGATGCGCAAATCATAGTCTATTCTCATTAACTGATAATCTTTCTTTAGTGTAATTATCTATAAGTTGAAGTCTGAAAGCAAGAGATGTCTAGATTACAATCCTTAACGATCACAAGGAGGTAAGCCGCGAAATTAATTTAACGATTTCGAGGAAAGTTAGGCTGTCATTTACTCACAGTAACACGTAAAGCAACAAAAATGACTATACAAATTCAACAATCCACATATTCAAAATAATCGTTGTCATGGACAACAGCAATACGGGTGTTGACAATAATATATAACACAGAAACTCAAATTCACCACAGGTATGATAAAAACAAAGAAAGGTGTCAGTCTCTATTTGAAAGCTCAAGCATTTACTACCAAAATGTCTATATCCAGCACAAGGAAACTGTGTTGTCAGTGTGGGTAGAACCATGTTCACAAGACAGCACGTCTATGATTTACCTCTGTCCTGTATTAATCTGTACAACTAATTATTAAAACAGTAGCACTATAAATGCAGCTGAATTCTATTAAGAACATTTCTCTTGAAGCCTCTAACTACAGCACATGTGACTCGCGTCAGCTTTTACCTGGGAGATTAACGTGAGATACAATAAACAACCTATTCATACCTTTGTCAAGTCCTTCAGTACGAACCACCAGTTGACAACCTCGTACCTTGAGTTAGCCAAGTGCAACATCGTTTGTTAGACGATTGATTAGCTTTTTTGTACCGAGTCTAGGAAAATAGTCCCTTTCTAATTTGTTAATGCCACCCGTTGTCTATAGCTGTAAACGGAACGAGTGTGGTCATTGTTTTGGTTCCTTTTGACCAAATTCTTGTAGTAAACACATATCACGCTGTGCCAAGTGGATATATTTTTTTATACACTAAACTCTATGCGTACAGATTGCTTTAGTCCCTAACTGGACCCATTGGCTATTTCTGAAAGAATACCATTAAATCAGACAACCTTTCATAGTTCTAACTGGAGGTCCTTCCCCTCTAAATATCAAAGGTTTGAGATCACTCAAAATACAGCTGTAACAAGCTTGTTGGTATGTTAGAGTTTCCACATTGTTCACTATGGATTTTGTCAACGTTTCGATAAGGCGAAATATAAATTGTATGGAAAATTATCTTGCACTAGAATCCCTCAGTTGATTGAAGAAACATGGCGCAGTTCACTACAGCTTGTTAACAAATTACGAGCAAATAATAACTAATTGAAAACGTCTGATCATTACTAAATCGTCATTATCAAAATCGTGATTTCTTCTCTGTTTGAAACATCGGGTCGAGGACTTAAACCAATATTAATCGTGTCACTTGACTATACAATTTTAACCTCTGCGCATGGCGCTTCATCCACCATTCAAAAAGCAAATTTCCAGCACTCGATTCAATGGGAAATTTGGTTTAGAACAAATAGTCCCCGTTCACTACACACAGCACAATCTCGTTACGGGAAGCAAGAATGCAGGCAGTTGGGACCGCTAACGGTCAGAGAAAATTTTGATCGAGGAGGGTCAACTTTTATGAAACAACTCTTAATCAGATTGTCGAAAAATGGTCACGCTGTTGTGGATGAATCGTATTGACAAACCACATAGAAACCTTACCTAATGCATTAGGTATTTTATTCTGGAACTTGATCAAGTACAATATCACACAGATAGCCCATCGAACATATGGGCTGATTAAGCTTTGTTCATTACACAGTTACCAACATCTGCTAATAGTTCGGCATCAGCCTGTTCGAAGCTGAGCGTTTTATATCAGCTTATGTAACGTGCAACCTTGGAAGTTGACGAGACCGTGACTATTAATAGGCAGAAGCTCATAGAATGGAATCGAAAACCGTCAAGAACTGATCACAGATAGCCGCCGACTCTCTGACGCAACACGATGTCATTCAGAACTCAGTAAATGTGAGCCGAATTGCCAAATTTTCGATCGTTCAGTTGCAAAAACAGTGCGAAATTTTTGTATTTGAGGTCTTTTGATTTTCGAATATGATGCTTAGATTAATAATATTTCTAACTTAGTCATTTTTTCCTGCGGTATTTTCGTACTCATGCTATTTAAATTTATAAAGCTTTATTCTTCTGTTGATTCAACTGATATAAAGTAGGTGCACTGTACAAAACAGAAGGGGTGAAAGCAGCAAACAAGCTGCCCAGGGGGTACCACCTTATCCTCACCTGTAACTCGGTTGTTCATCCGTGAGATGTAAGAACATTGACAATGTATGTTCGAGTTTCGGAATAAGATCTTTGTGTATTGAGTCTCATTACCTTTAGTTCCCACATTTGTATGGCAAGTAAGCATCGATGTCAATCACTCAAACCGCTGGTTAGAGACGCTATCCGAGATGGCGATGTGTCGCAGTCAATGGCGTACCTGTATCCATACCATTTCTAATTCTTCCGCTTAGTCTTCTTTTATTGATTTTCAACCTTCTTAGTAACGTTTTCTTCTAGGATATTCCACGTCACTGTTGAGGTGAATGGCAGCTCGAGCCACAGTACCTTTTGGTCAGGCTCATGGCTGTTATGATGATGGTGGTGTTTGTCTGTCGGTGAACAGGAGGAGGATGTTCAATATAGTAAAAACGTTGGTACAAAGATCACGTTCAGTCGACTTCAAGCCATTAAATGTCGTTTGTATAAAGATGAGTTAGTCAACCACAAACACGACTATGAATACACCATAAATCTGAATATTATAAACAATCCAAATTTTATCTCAAACTTCAATTTATGTCAAGGTCAGTGCGTCTACCTTCGATCGATCCATGTTCCGTAAACGCTCCAGATCAGTGGAAGGGAATATGCCACCATGGCAGATAAATATTATCTCGTTGACGATACAAGCAACCGGCATTTGACGAAAAACATTCGAGCAAAGCTGTGTTATTGAACTTTCATCGTTCTGAGACAAATAAATAAACGACGCCAGATTAATGGTTTACGATTAAATAGGATCGTTAGTTTCAAACGGATAAAAAGTATCTATTTGCATTCTACTGAAGACGTAGACTTCTTCCGAAGAGCAGGCCCTGTCTAAAATGGTCACCACAGAATTTGAAGAGCGTACGCATGTATTTACGCTTAGAGCATAGAACAGAAATTACAAGTTGAAAGACACAGTGTCCCCTTTTTTCCAATCAACCTAAACATAAAGATATCATATTTCAGTAATTAGTAATGTCGTGGTAAGAGTTATTCACAGAAATAAGGGAGCAACCTAAAACTGTGTATTCCTATCACAGGATGTGCACACGTAGAACGGGCGTTTTTGTGTACTTGCCGGGTATTTCCAAGATAATTCTTTCTTGAATCCAAACCTGTAAAATGGTAGAAAATGCAAACGTAAGACAGCTAATCACCAGAAGCTAAATTATACAACTATTTATTTATTGTTCGAAATATCTAAAAAATAAAAATATTAGTAATTAAGTAAGCATTTGATTACCGTATAAAACAGCCCGCTCTCCTGAATCTGTTAGATGATTACTTCAGTCTACATTACAAAGCCATACAAACAACAGTGTGACCGATGAGACTTAACGATCAACTACCCATTGTATAACTTTTTAACCGTTATGGATGGAACCTGGTGAAATTGTTCATTCGGCTTTTATAGCCAATCAGTACCGAGAAGGAACTCGTTCAGAGCGCCATTTAAACGCCTCACATAATCCATATTGTAGAAAACAAACATTCTACTCTAAATATCCATGTAGAACACCCGCTCAACTAATGTTGTGGCTACCACGTTTTGACACCTGTAGATAATAATATTTGTTTTCAAGTGTTCTGTAACTCAGCCCACCAAGAAGGCATACTGAATAGCGGTTATCGTTAAACAAAAGTCACATCGATTAATTTCGTAGTTAAACAGAGATTGAACTAATTTCCGTATGTTACATATGTCACAAATATGTCTGGACACCTAACCGGTAATGCTAGAATTGGTCTTCTCTCTGTTAAGCATTTCTGATACTGTTGAATCTTTCCTGGCGATTTTGGGGTAATTCACTCAGTAATGCATATTCGACGGTCGGGTTAACATTACTATCATCCAAGTGCAAAAAGCGTCAGAAAAGGCGATCAAAAGAATTGGAATTTATACGGTACTGTTTAGTAAAAATACAATAAAGGTACTATCTCACCTTGAATGTGAATCAACTGGATACACAAATTATCCAGTAAGAGCATTTAAAATGGAGTAACTAAGCATGAGTCCACGAACAGCCAGTAGTCAACGGAAAATGAGCGCATTAAAAAAATCGGGTGCAGATGAAGGTGAGAATGTGTCAAACAATACCAAGGGGGAAATTTCAACAGATAAGCAGTGATAGTTATTTTTCAAAAAAGGAAGAAATCAAATATTTTATGTGTCGTTATGGTACGAAATCCATCATGATCGTTTACTGCACACAGCAAAGACAAACAAAGGCAAATTAAGAATCGGGTTTCTACAAACAAACAAACATACTTCAACAGATTCATCACTCTGCATCAAATGAAACAAACAAAGAAGACACACGTACCAAACGAACTTTGACAGATCAAACAGATATTACTTTCCTGAAAAGACAGGAAATACAATTACACATGCTGATTGGAGTTTGTGATAAATAGTTCCTTCAGTAAAATAACAATCTACCGTATATGGCTGTTTAATCATTTAATGCATCAAAGATCCCAACGAATTATTCATATCTGTTGGTTCATCGAGTATAATTGAAAACCTGTTACGGCTATGATTGCGTAGGTATGAAAAAAAACTCGTGATAAAAATAATGGCTTTGTGTTTCCGGAACTTCACATCGCTAGAATCGATCGCATTGACATATCTGTACTAGGCCGTTTTGGCAGACCGTGTTTGTTGAGTTATAGCCTGTTTTCACTCCGTCAGTATGGATGGGCACAGTTCATCTCGGATTGTCAGTGCAAACTGGATACGACCAAAATGGCTGAAAAGAGTTGTTTATAAAACTATTTGAAGCTCACCCTAAATCCGAGATTCAATGACTGGTTTGGTACTTGTTTGGACTTACCAAGTAGTGATAATCTGGAGGGAAGATCGAAATGGCTACCTTTCGCGTTATGAGTCAACCCTTTTAAGAAATCGGCTACCGGTTCTACGAGTATCGCTTGTGATAGGGGGCTTTTTATGAAACTGAGTTATACCTTGTTTACCCATATAACTTAATTACACAGAAACCCTCCGACATAACCAATGTTCATAGAACTGGTGGCTGAATGGTTAAAAACATTGTCTCATAACGTTAAAGGTAGCCGGTCCGATCTTCTCTTTAGACTATCTCTATCTGATGAGTCCAAACAACAGCGAAACCTGTCACGGAGTATCGAATTGAAGATAAACATCAAGAGGCATTAAAAACTGAAATGTTTATGTTTCTCTTGATTTCAGATAACTGCTTCCTTACTAACATATCCACCTACCTAGAAGTGACTTCCCCAGTAAATTAACATCTTTACAAGTATTGGTATATATTCGCTCAAGGTGAGGACAAAGGTCTTATTCAATGAAAACATTAACTCCATTCACACTGCATTCATTGACACCTGAGCCAAGAGCAAAAAATCGATGCAGGACTCATCAACCAGAAAAAAGTGTATACTTCTCACACAACATCAAGACAATGGGTTTTGCAGCGAGGTTTCAAACCATACTGTCATTGCCAACCTTAAGCTTACATTTGTTCACCAACTAAAATCCAAAACACAATGAGTGGGTCAACTAGCTAATTCGTTTTATTTCACTGAGGACGCTTTGTTTGTTTTCGTAACTGCTATCATTGGTCAGATTTTTGACACCTACAATACTGTTCAAATAAACAACTTCCCGAGATGTCAAGTACTCGATAAACGAAAGAAAGTTGCCTCGACCTGTCTATTGTCGGTATTCTGGGTGTGGCTTCCAGTCACATAGTTGCCATAGCAAAGCACGCGTTGTTTCTTCTTCAGTGTTGATTTCCGCTAATTCCGACCGAGCAGAGTTGTAATAGTGCGTGATGTATTCTGTTCACATTGACGAAAAATTAAACACACAAAGCTAAAGGTACACTGATCATGTGAGTGATAGCAATTCTAACCGCAATGTTTCATTGGTTGCCAACGGTAGATGAATGTTATCCATGCATAGAAGACAGAGACAACTATAAAAGATAAAACAGAAGGGAGATACAGGGCTTAATTTGCAAGTCACCGAAAACCTCCCTCCTCCCTCCTTACAAACAACTACCCTTGGGAAAACAAAGCAGTATGGGCCTCAATTTACTTGTGGTCGATATCTATTATAGAATAAGATGTGATATGTAGATTGTTAATTTTTATCTTTGACTAAATTGTTTGTTAAGTTGGACCCGAATCACCCCATCCTCATTAATAATAGGCTTAAATTATATTCATGGATATTATGGATCAGCTTGCAGTTGGTCCTAACAGTAATCGGAGAAGTATCCAATTTCCGAACAAGTAGAAGTGTGTGTAAAAAAGACAAGACGAATAAAGCACAGAAACATAAACGAAGTTTATGGAGAAGAGCCAATAACATTTTAGATCGACGGCATGATTATATTAGAAGTTCACCTTTGTGTAGACAAAAATCATTCACTGGAGTGTTCCCCTCCAACCAACGAGGATTGTCAGTTATAATAGATAGTTTAAACAATTTCCAAGATTTAACTTTCAATTACCCCACGGAGCGAAACTATCGTAGATGAATGGTACCAACAAAGCTAGTTGGAAAAGATTGCAGATAATTGGACACTCACTGTTGATTGACTGCCGTATCTTCATGATTACCACGATTCACTATCACATATTTGGGATAGACAAGAAATGCAGCCAGGATAAGTGTTAGTACTTCTACCGATTTGTAGCCTCGGTCCACAAAGTCACCGTTAAAGATGAAACAGTTTTTGCGAGATGGCAGTCCATTCTGTAACATATTGCAGAAAATTGGCAAAACAAACGCGTTCCAGTTAATCTTAAGGACATCTGTGGACTTAGAACGTTTGGAGAAAAAAACAACTTGTTCATATGCTATTAGCAAAGTGAAATTCAACAGCTGGCAACCCAATAAAAACGGATGAATGGATAAATGCAAAATGGGAACACTAGTAATATGAATCGATACTGAATAGATGGTGATAAGTTGTGCTGATGAACATGGTTGCTAGGGGAAACATACGTAAAGCATAATAAAATGCAACTGGTTTGTCAAAGATAGGCAACGGCATTAGTAGACTATATGCCTTTTTTAGCGCACTTTTACGCATTTGTACAATAAGGACATTTCTTTAACTGAATTCTACTTCTATGAATTCAAGTGCCGAGGCGTAGTCATTAATCTTAGGAATCGTGAGTTGCACATCATTTAAATTCGAACATTACACTCACAATTCCACTTGAAGGTTTCCAGCTAGTTCTCTTCGGTTGAAGCAGTTGGATTGAGATTGGATTTTTGTCACAGCCTGTCTGAATGGAAAAAATTCTAATTCCCCTGATTGCAAGACACCTGTAATGACCACTTAACAACTGACCTCACGAGATGCCGGACAAACTCATCACGTCTAAACGACATACTATAATCACATGTGAATGATTTTCATAACAGTGTTTGAACCAAACGGCGTTTGCTCTGTATCGACAAAAAGTAAGGAAGTTGAAGTATATTTCTGACGTAAATTTTCTACAAGGGCCTATGGTACACTACAAATTCGAACACTCCAGTCGATCCCACGCTCACAAAACGAATACTTGGGTATAGTGTTAAGTTATTCCATAAGCTTTCAAATTTGTCCCGATCAACCAAAAATTGACTTCATCGAACGCCAGACACGGCTTTAAACACATACAAAGCAGAATTAATTGTACCGTTTTGCGGACCACGATATGCAATAGCGTTAATCTGTTCAAGATCATTATGACTTTGCTACCCACTAGTCACTAACTTTTACCTGGCTCTTAAACGTATGTGACAACTACTTTACACGTGCGGTGGTTTTCCAAGCAATACGCAGATGAGTTTAAAAGAGTCAATGGTAATAAATCTTGTACATTCAGAAACCTGTTACACCATTTTAACTTAAGATTGTTACGGTTTGCTGAAAGAGTCGCAACCAACCGACTCAAGCCAGGTCTCTGTGTTCTGAAACAACTGTTCGTGAGTTTGATCATTCACTGGACTTAACAACCTATCCTAACCCGCCTATTGATTATCCATCCTTCCAGTTGCTTGACATAAGAAACCTACCCGTGTTATTGTAAATTTGTTACTGACAAGTCAGTATGAAATGTCTGCATCTATCAGTTTTCGTGTTCTAATTGCTTTGTTCAAATAATTCTTCTGTTTGTCGCTTAAGTATCTGTTTGTTTTAGTTTACCTATTATATGTTTACCAGGAAAAATAACTGACAACATTATACACTTCAACAAACTTTATCAGGCAACATTCAAACATCCACAACGAAACAGCCAATTAATAATTTATCTGCATTTATCTCGGACGAACTGGAGTCCGTAAGTCAACGTTGATATCAACAGCACTTGCAAGAAAGACACGGAAACTCAGTACTACATTCTTGTGAATTGAAGTTGCATAAGTTATAACGTCATAATTTACCGAAGACTATTATCATGGTTGTTGTCATTCACTGGGCATGTGAAATACATGACACAAATAACCCAAAATGGCCTATCACCTATAAATTTTATCATATGCCATTCACATGGTAGGATCTGTAGTCCAGGTTCAACGGGTATACACACCATGTGAGTGACAACAACCGCGAAACCAGTCGCGGGTCTCTCGTGAATTTCGATACATACCATCTATGTCACTCTACTTTATAAGGTCACAATAAGAATGTCTATATTTTTGGCAGAATAAGTTAGACATACACGAAAATTTACGTTCATTTCAGTTTCTACCACGCCCATCTCTCACGATTTTAGTCTGCACTATTCTGGTTCTCAACTAGATAGTTAGGAATGTTTGCGACGTGTAAGCTGGTTGCTGTACTTCGATGATGATAAACGAAATAGCTTATTTCAAACCCAATCGCGAGTATGAGGCTGAAGTACACAGTTCCCCCAAATTATTTTGGCAATCCTTATCATTTTAAATGATTATAGGCAACTCAATGGAAGTGAAAATTTTGTTATCCTATTTTTATTTCCACATGGGCGGAGCCGGAAATGGGATAGTTTTTTCTCAGATGTAGAGGATATGCACGAAAGTTGGAAAAAATTGACACGCTGCCATTAAAAATGACCCAAAATGGGTTTGGGGAAACAATGTTTAGAATGTGGAAAGTTTCCTGTACTTTGTGGACTTATTTGATTTCTTTTCACTATTGCAATAAAGCTATGTGTAATAATCCTAGAATAAAAACTGAATGAATTTAATCTCATTGAATGTTAGATTGATTCAGTGGGAATGAAAATAGTTCTATAAAGGCAAAACAAGGATGAATTTCATTCAAATTAAGAACTGCCCAACTTCAATACATTAGTAAAATTATTAACTTTGTGAGGACAGAAAAACCTATGGAACTTGACTTTTGTGCTTATGGGATCAGTTTCCTACTGTGCAATCCCGTTCGACTCAAGATTGCAGTCGACGTTCTAACGCTTACAGAGCAAAATGTGTTGAACAACAACGCTCTCGTCAGCGAATTTGTAAAAAAAACACGTAATTTTCACGTGATCAAAATATCTGACAGCATAAAAACTCACTACAAGAACTCACGGACACAAAAATTGCGAGAAGATAGGTGTAAACTTCAAACGTTTATATGATGCATTAACGATTCTGTTTAAATGCATAGATCTGAACTTTGAAACAGCAAGCCTGAGAGGTAATCACACGTAATTAAAGCTGAATATTTAACTAGGATTCTAATTATATCAGACGTTATGTTTGCTTATCGAGTTAAAAACAAGCGCAAATAATCACGTATTACAGCGAAGTGCACTCATTGGAAAAATCTCATTGGGTATGGGGACAACCGAGGGTTCCTCAAAACGCGCAAAGAAGAAGGCATGTGAAGGATTTTCAGATTACATCATTTAAACTAATCACAATCCTCATCATTGTCAGCTTTGAGTCATACCTGTGTGTCCACTGTCCCGGACTACTGTTCGTTCTGATATTCGTGCACGAAATTGCAGAGTAATCAGTGGGTAAAAAGTGTACGTCAAAGAAAAATTAGGAGAAAAAAAGAAAATAGAAAGCAACAGGGCTTCGTGTAAAAGAGAAAAAACTGAATCAGTAATCCTGTGTATACAGAATCGTCACTGAATGCAACACACTGGAATATCGCAGAGTTTTCAACCAACGGAGTGGATGATCACAAACTCCTCAACCAGGTAGCCCAGTCGACGTTGGACGACTGGCAAAGACAAAGTTGGTCAAGTACCGAGAGTCTAAACGAATCCGCCACAACAGTGGACCGTAGATCAAAACTGAGCGAGCGCACACATTGTAAACCTCGAATTTATTCGACAAATAGACGTCACTGTAACGCCACATGTGGCGTAGTTTGATGGATGCATTAGGTGCAATACTACAACTCAACGAAATAATACTACTCAAGATGGTAAAGCGATCGACAATCTCCAGCGGCCTGCCAGTAACAATACACGTGATGTTAATGCTAGCCCAATCCTGCGACAACACACATTCTGAAAGTGCAAATTGCATGACGTACAGAGCAACCACTATATCCAATCGGTTCAATACGGTCTGTATATTCTCTGCAGAAGGATTAGGTTTAAGAGTGTCGCCCGCACACTCAATACCAGCCGGTTTACTTCCAGGCGGTAACTCCACTCGAAGTTTACAGAGCCGCCGAATTCTCCTCCCAGAATGCCGACTATCAAATCACTGAAAACGGTGGTGAAGGTTGGACACCCGTGTCAAACATCACTTGAACTGAACTGCAACCCTCGAATTATCAGATCCTCCAACACAGTTCAAACGATCAGTTCTAATGGGCAGCAATAAACCAGGTGAGAAACCACGAATTATTGGTGGAACATACTGACTCATCAACAACATCTCGAAGATGCGATGTGCATCTGATGATCAAGGTGACGTTCGCAGAACCCCAATATCACAAATCCTTCATGACAACCCAGGTTTTACGGTAGGTTTCCTGCGGACACAACAACAGAAGTCAACTTGAATTATGAAACTATTTAGTAAGTGGAGCCGGTAAGTCAATGTTTTGAAAAGTTCGTTATACTTCGCACTAAGGTCTCAAAATACTTATAAATTGATGTTCCGTTAGGGTGGTTGTCGAGCATCAGTTGCGGAAAAATTGGCGATAGTCATAGGAGGGTACGCCTCCTGCTCAGTGAATTCCACTGGTGAAGTGAATTTCTCTTTTGAAATTCGTACTGATCAACTACAGAGTGTTAACTACCAAAATGATGACTCCGGTTAACTGACGGATTTGTTTTTGAATTAACCTTGATGATTTTCTAACGCACGCTTGGCAGAAACACACCCGAATAGTGGTCACTGTGTGACCAGCCTTTCTGATTACTAATATCGGATAGATACAATTTGGTCAACTGAATCCGTGCTCAGGTTTGCCTGTTGTAGTGACCGAAGATTACCGGAGCCTGCACACGTTACTACCTTTCATGGAGTAACTTGAGGTTTCATTCGCATTCCAGTGCAAAGCAAAACTGGTGGAACCGAGAAGTTCATAATTACAGGGAGAACCTAGTAATTAGATACTTCAATGCACCTAGACACACATACACAGCCTTACTTATAAATCATACCAATGGGTCTTATGACTTCAGATAACGTTGGATGCGGTAGTAGTAAATATGGTTAAAACTAATAAACGGAAAAACTAACACCTAAGTTTGACAAAAACGATTATTATAAGTAGGGAATTGAATGGGCAAAAACCTGGTTAAGAGGACCAAACAATCCCGGATTCTATTATACAGAAGCCGTGTCACTGGAATGACAACTGAATTGCTACATACTCGGAAAACCACAATAAATGATCATAGAGAGTTCAGTGCAGTGAAATAATTCGTGTACCCAGAGGGGTAAGTTTCTAGCTTTCCGTATATTGATATCTTCAGAAAATGGAGAAGAAATAACCGTACTGAAGATTAAGCATCCATTTGTTGAATTCACTTAAGCATCACCACAAGGTCAGATAGGTTGAGCAAAACTGGGAAAGTTATTAATGGACGGCAGTGTACTGGAGAAGATTTGATGTTTGTGTATGGGATTCTCCACCAACCCCAACCTCCCTTGCAAAATAAACTTGTCCAATACAGACAATTAGCTCAGGGATAACTTTTCAGAGCCGTTTAACTCTTAGCTAACACTTTACTCGTCTGAGTGGGTCCAATCTGGAACAACCTACCAGAATCTGTCATAAACGCGTTACTGATGGCTGAATACAAGCCGAACATTCAGATAATTTGACTATTAGATTCACTGTGATGAAATGACGGCACTCTTCATCTCTATCTCTATGTTGATGCCAGCCAACTGTTGTCCGTTGAATGTTGCAGTACGCTTGTTGAGCGGTTGACAGACTGTATTAGGATTTGCGTTCCGCCAATTATCTGTTGAATTTCTTATTTTCATTACTTTTATGACTGGTTATCTGAAACTGAAACAGTCCATCGATTTGTCTTTTTGCTTCAAACTGTCAAAAATGGATTTCCAAGCTGCCTACAACCTGTTAACTTTCTATGAATCCCACAATGGCTGTTGTATGAGCAAACGCCGTGTTCAGACGCGTTTATTCTGATTCTAAGTGGAATCGGTTGAGGTCCAGTATGCATGCTTCTGTTGAAAGGAGAGAATGACGTAAGAGAGTAGTTGTATCGGTATCAACTGAGTCAACATTAGTCTAATCTGCCTATATTTGGTCCAGTGAACATTTCTATCCAACACTTCGCATAAATGCATAGGGCTAAATGAGATAAAGAGGAAAGCTATACGTTCATTTATATGTTTTTATCTACAACGTATAATATGGTTTCATTGAGGTAACAGCCTATTGGAGAAATACTGTTATCTTGGGTTCATTGAAGGCTTGGTTCAACGATCCATGTTTGGTGAGAAAGCAAAACACACTATATGATAACTGGTTCACTTCTGTCAGTCCTGAACAAATCTGTAAATTAAACATATTGGCATATTCTTCTGAACAACCTAATAATAATAAGGGGCAGTCAATAAAAAAGTGCAAACAGAATGTTCTCGAAGCTGTCTATCGATCGTTGTAGAAGTACGCAATCCGGTTACCTTTTAACAGTCCAGTCCATTCCGAAGTCAGGTGAATATCAATACTGCCTAATCTTGCTTCTACCTGATGAACTAAACGAGATACCTTTTGTATACTGTCTACCCCATATTGCCGCCGCTCTACTAATACATTCAGATGGTTTTTTCTATGCAAAGCCGTTGTATCCTTACCAAACCGTATACTTGGGGTATTAGAAGTGAACGGACTAACTGGACTTGTTAGCTCTGGTTAGTAGTCACTGAACAAAAGAAAGGATTTCGACCCTTAAACTTGGAGAATCGGATTAGTTTGACGGAAACCAATCACGATGGACATAGTGTGAAAATATTCAAACATTCAACCAATGTTTTCTAAGTATGAGTACACAACCTCATTGAATTATAAACATTTAATGGCTTAAATACCCTTCGAACCGTATGACGTAGGATGAATGGGAAATTCTGAAAACGAAATGAAGCGGAACCTTCGAACTTCGTGAATTTGTAGGTCAGGTACGATCTGACCTGATTTATAAACGTGTTATATAAAGATAAGGGCAAAAACAAATAAAGGATGCTCATATAACAAACCTGGTCAAAAATCTGCAACAGTGCTGGAAGATTTCCATGGAGGTCACCACACACATTGACTGATTCATTTTCTTTCAAATGAATGTCCGTTATATTCGGTAGGTTCTCGAAAGCTATGGCAGATTGCTTAAGTATTTCGCTGAAGATGGTCAAACTTATCCGGTTCTGAAAAGTAGAAATAGTAAAACGTTGAGTTAAACATTTTTAAATATTTTTAAGTATTCATCCGTGAAACTAAAGCAGACTTAGCTAGGTTGGGTGTCAGAGTGGCAGCTTCCTCAGACTCTTGTCTTTCCCCGTATTCTTACTTCTGTGATTATTGTAACACTTTAACTAGCTCAGTGAACTTTTATTTCAGTACTTGCCACCTCTGTACATTACTTCTCGACAAACTAGATAGATTTTTCTCCACTTTCTTCGGTATTTTAGCTACGGAAAGAGGACAGACGTCCAAACTGTAGGACTACTCCTTAATCAAAAGCATATGAAAACACATCAGAGATTCGTCGCCTTATTAAGGTGAATACGGGATACTATGAAACCAAATTAAACTGTGATACGTGGAGGCTGACAAAATAATTAAATAATCTAGTTAATTTTTTATGTATTGACGAAAAATGCAACAAACTACTTAGCTTTCTGAAAGACTCCTCGTTATCATGCTTTAATTCATATGATACGAGTAACTTCATTCTCCTCAAGTAGTGTTCATTCGTACCTAAACAGCTGAGGTAAACAAAGCTTGATCAATGATGTGAAACAGAAAAACGTTTTCGTATTCTGTCAAAAAAATGTGCTGAAACCTTGCGGCAACCGTTTATGTGAATAGATTCGCCGATATTCGGAAAAACATATTGATCAGTCGACTAACTATTGGCGCTACATTTTAACCCATAACATGCATGCGATGGTGACAAAATTTTTGTGAAAAAATGTACACCGAGCGTAGTAGGAAGACGGTCAAACATATCGATTCAAATCAGATTGTCCCCGGTCGTTCACGATACATTATGGATGAGTATACCCACCTGTTTTATACCCTTCCCCTATGAATGAATAGGAAACATTGAACAATTCGGCTATGCTTCGTGAACCTTGAGATCCTTCTGAGAGCGATTGCATCGAACTTTTGTGCCCGGTTGGCGTTGTTACAATAACAACTCCCCAAACATGATGACAACACCGTATGCATTGCAAAGAGATGGGGATTTTCAACCAATTACAGGATGAGTCGAATGATATAGTTAGTTGGTATCAACTCACTGATATTTTGTTCGTTAAAACAGGTACACACTTCATCTTCACCGTTTAAAAATAGATAATATTATCAAAATTTCACAACTTACGTGATTTTACTCCAATAGTGACGACTTAGGTCCATTTCCTCCTCCTATTCGTAATTAAATGTAATGTCGTTCGGTCTGTTATCAGATTTTGATATCTCGTTGAAACGTTCATCAAGATGCATTGGAAACCATCACATGTTTATAGATTTTAAGGTTTTGTATATTCTACTGTTTTCCGGGCGTTGACCGATCCTGAGCATCCTCCCCTCTCCAAAACCAAAAGTAGTTCTCCCATCGTGTCATAACGAGAATGGACCTTGACGTGGTGTGATGGCTTGCGCATCTCGATGACCTATTGGGCTAAACTGGACGGTGTGGCCACCACACCGATAGAGTCACTCATGCCAGGCAGGCCAATAGGTAGAGGTCTGACAAACCAGTCTCCTGATCTTCCAGGTTGGGGGTTAGAAGAAGTTTGGCATCTTTTTCTGAAAAAAATATACCAGTTCTGGTATATTGCCACCCACCCGCTGCCTTGCGGTATAGGCTTTTGAGCCAAAGGCTTTGGTTGAGAACCCTAATCATTCTCCCATCTAGATCTGGGCACCCTGGCAGTACCTCAGCACACACACAATCATGAATTGTCACAACACCAGTAATTCCATACTGCATCAGCCGTCTCGCAGTATAAACCGGGTTGCCCTCTCCGCTACATACAGCAGGGTGGATAGGCGAAAACATGCTACTGCTGACCCCTCCCCCACTGTCTTATCAAATTTAGTTCTCAGGCCCCTCTCGACCTCCATTTCTGATAGTTACTTCACAGGTCCCACAACAGATATAGCTAACCCTGGTCACATTGAGCCGGTAAGTTCCGTCTCTTGCCATTCAGCTTCATGCTCCCCTCGTCCCTTGCTTAGACCTAGAATGCGAATTAATATAGGTGCCTTCAACGTTCGCACTCCAAAACAGACAGGTCAACAGGCCGCTCTCGCACGAACGTTAGACTGGTTGCATGTCGGTGTCTGCTGTATCTCGGAAACTAGAATCCAGGACAGTAGTCAGCGTATGGAATTAGCAGCACCCACATTGTCTACCCGATACTGTTTATACACTTCGGGTGACTCCACAGCCGCTGTTACAGGTCAGGCTGGAGTAGGTATTGTCCTTAGCACGACAGCCGCAGTCTCATTGATAGATTGGATTCCGGTTAACAGTAGACTTTGTGCTGTCCGCTTGGCAGGTTCTGTTTCTTTATACGCCTATTGACTGCTGTGACATCGGCGACAAGGACGCATTTTACTCGGATCTGGCCGCTCTCCTTCGGTCGGCACGTGGCTCTGATATATAAAGTCGTTCCGGCCGGAGATATGAATGCTCAGGTCGGTCACCTTGGTGAGGCCGAATCTCGTTTAGGTGGCAGGTTTGGGATAGCGTCACACCGGTCAGATAATGGTGGGCGATTGTTGCAGCTGTGCGCTGAGTATCAGCTATTTTTAGCCAGCACTAGTTTTAGGCATCGTGCACATCATTGCTATACTTGGCGCCCGCCTGCTCCGAATCAAGCCTGGTCTCAGATAGACCACATAGCTGTTGGTTACAGGTGCCGTGGTTGCATTCAAAACCGTCGTTCTTATTGGAGCACATATTTGGTATGTTGTAATTTTGTTCTTACTTTTGCTGGTCAACGACCCCACCGACAGCAACGACGGGCTGTTGATAAATGGGCTTTACCATCGGTAAAGCATAAGTACCAAACCAGCTTGGAAAGCTGCCTTTGTGGTACTCACTCCAAAGACCCTAATAGCTGCTGGACACAAATCGTACAGGCTATTCAGAAAGCAAGTACTGTAGCATGCGGCACAGGGGTACGTAAGTTTAACAAACATTGGATCTCAGAGAAATCTCTGGAGTTGTTAGAAGCCAGACGGAAGGTTCCTCCTGGTAGTTCACATAATAAGTCCAGAAGAGATATCCGTAGGAAACTGAAACGTAGTCTAAAGGCTGATTGTGAGGCTTGGTTAGTGGAAAAAGTTAAGGAAATGGAAATCGCTTTTGCTTCAGGAAACATCGACGAACTCTTTAAGCTGATCCGTGCTACTGGTCCCAATCGACCGTCTGTCAGTGAAGCTATCAGCGAGGCAGATGGCACACTAATCTATAATGAGTCCAGAAGGTTAGAACGTTGGGCGGAACACTTTGAGGGTCAATTTAGCTGGTCTCCTGCTTCTACCGTGCTGCCTCCACAAACTTGTGATGTAATGCCCTGGTCGGTAGATATAGAACTACCCACTGAGACTGAGGTTCGCAATTGCATCTCGACTCTCTATCGTAATAAGGCTGATGATGATGATCTCGTACCAGTACTTTTTAAAGAAGGTAGAGAGGTGTTAGTTGAGGTCTTGACTCAGCTGTTTCAACTTGTGTGGATGACAGAGACCATCCCTCCGTGCTAGGCTCACGCGATAATAGTTCCTATATTCAAGAAAGGTATCAGGAGCTCTTGCGTAAACCATAGGGGAATCAGTTTGACCCCAGTCATTTCTAAGGTTATGGCATCCATTGTACTCCGTCGACTCACTGCAGTTCGGGAGTTAAACATCAGAGAAGAACAGGCAGGGTTTCGTCCTGACCGGGGATGTATAGATCACATTTTTACCCTCCGTCAAATTTTGTAGCAGCGTCATATGTACCGTCGGCCTAAAATAGTCGTATTCCTGTACTATAAAGGTGCGTTCGATTCGGTGGATCGATCTACACTTTTAGAGTCGCTTAAACGCAGGGTTGTACCGACCAAGTAAGTGAACATACTGTCGGCCCTTTACTCCTATAATTCGGCTCAGGTTAGGGTTTACGGTTAACTGTCTGAAAGCTTCAGCACCAGAAGTGGCGTTCGTCAAGGCTGTCCCTTTTCACCATTTTTGTTTAATTTCGTCATGGACGAAATAATGGAGGACTGCCTACGACACTCGAATGATGCCGGTGTGGACCTCCCACCTGATGAAAGACTGACTGATATTGATTATGCTGACGATAAGGTGTTGCTGTTTGACAACTTTCAAGCGACACGAACAACACTAAATGTTATTTCGCGTTCTGCTAAGTAATTCGGAATGCGCTTTGCAGTCTCAAAACGCAAAGTGCTTCTGCAAGATTGCTGTGATCACGTAGATTTAATGTTAGATAATGAAGTCATGGAAGTTGTTGACCGGTTTGTATACCTCAGGAAGCTGCATCAGCGGCGGCGTCGGAGATGTAAGGAATGAAATAGAGGCGCGTATTTCTAAAGCTAGGGCGGTGTTTACTAATCTGAGGCACTTATGGCGACAGAAAGGTATCTCTCTGAAGCTTAGGGGTCGCGTATATCAGACGACAGTGAGGGCTGTATTACTTTAGGGCAGCGAAACCTGGCCACTCAGGGTAGAAGACATGAACCGTCTTCAGGTGTTTGACCACCAATGTCTGCATTCAATCACTCGTATCGGATGGCCCCAACGCCTAAGTAACTAGGAGGTTAGGAAACGGGTGTTTGGCACTAATTGTCAAACGAGTTCTTTTATTCAGTCACTGCATTTGCACAGACTTAGATGGTTAGGCCATGTACTTAGGATGCCAGCTAGTCGTCTGCCACATCGAGCACTCTTTGCCGACGCTGCGGTTGATTGGCGCGAAGTACGAGGTCGACAGATGATGACCTGGAGTAGACAAAGTAAATCGTTAACGAAGGGGTTGGCTACTGTAGATCGGGTTCGTCTCCCGGGCTGGAGCCCCCGCGACTCACAGAGTCGGTGTTTTGAGACGTTAGGTGAGATATCGGCTAACCAAGCTCGGTGGCGTGAATGTTGTCGTTGTTTGGCCAAGTTGTCTGTGAAGTGATCGCACTTAATGACACGGGGCAGTGAAAGCCGTGAAAATGCTGTCTTGCTGATGACGCCTTACTTTCACTTACAGCTCGGTTGTTTGTTTGCAAGGTGTGGGCGCCTTGATGTTGTATGTTTGAATGTAGACGTAACTATTTTTAATTGGTTAGGTCCCCTCCTCTCTCTCTTTTTTCTTCTCTCTTCCTAAACAGGGTTTGTTTCTTCTTCTTCGTGGTTGTGTGGCAGTTAAGCATCAGTGTGAACCACTGATGTATTGCCGTCTACAATGATGATGACGATGATGATGATGATGAGTTCTCCCATCAGTTTTTGTGTAAACATGTTTAAACATTTTAAAAAAATGTATATCCCATTTTTGTAACTCTCAACTTAACTCGTCCTTTGGACATTGTTATAAACAGAAGACAGTAACTCGTTATGAAATAACAATTTACCTTTTACCATCGTGTATATCTGCCTAATCTGCTAAAAGCTGCAACTAATTTACTGGGTTCATGAAGCATCGTTGGATTCAGCTTAACTTGCACTTAAAGGATGGAATAAAAATGGTTTTGTTTTACTGTACTACGTACTGACTACGAGGGCCACCGGTAACGATACAATCTACATCTTCGCTACTCATATATCAACCGAGTCACTCTGTGTCAATTCGCCGTATAACTCTACCCTATTTAAAAGCCATCGAACTGGAAAAAATTGACTTAGGCTCACAGAAGTTTTAGCAGGTCACAGACGATGAGTAACGCTGATGCTTAAAAGACGAAATATTTTTCAAATTTAAATACATCCACAAAACTCGAAAATATGAGCGCCAACTTCACCAAAATATTTTCAGCATACTGTACCACACACTAAATTGGGACATCCATGAAACTCGTAGACGAACCACGAATAAATTAGACTAAAGGATTTAGTTAAGTAATACGAGCGTTATTCACTTGGAATACGCTTAAACGTGGTAGAAAATTCACAAGTTGAGAAATATCTCTAAACAGTATGTGGCAATTCGCTAAAAGAAATTTTGATTGATCCGGTCCGATTAATTTGGGCCAATCACATGCGCTTCCTGTTATACCAAACACAACACGTCAAATATATACCTAATTGTTCGCTATGTTCACGAAAAGCATTACTTTCACTTTTCGGTCTTAAAAAAATTCGAAATTTTGCAGGCAGTTCAAAATTAGCTTACCTTTCCAAGGCTGATCATCTGCAAAAGATATTTAAATTCTCTTTGACCTAGTGGAAACTGAATATCTTCCTCGGTAACTTCAGGTGTTAGAAGGGGCATACAAGAAGAACCCACTAAAGTAAAAAAAACAATTGAGGAAGAAGAACATAACTTGGCTGACAGATGTGTGTAAAACCAATTCAACAAACACATTGTTTGAACAAAACAGGTAGAACACGAAAACTGGTAGATGCAAGCATTTCGTATTGACTCATCAGTACCAAATTTACAATAACATGAAACGGTGTTTTATATCGAACAGTTAGGGGTGGGTAGGATGGATAGTTGATTGATGGATTAGAAAAGGTCACTAAGTCCAGGGTAGGGTCAAATTCACGAACAATTGTTTCTGAACACACAGGGCCGGCTTCAGTCGATTGATTGCGACAGCCTCAGCAAACCGCAAGAATCTTGAACTGGGATGACGTAATAAGATTCTGAATGCACAAGCCGGATCGATGACGTGACCACTGGTTAGGATGTGTCTTGCGATTGCGGACACTGGTTGTTTGCGTGTTTCAACAACATTGCCGTTCTTCGGTAATACTGAGTTCTGCACCCATTTAGGCAAATGTTCCTTCATTCTGGAAATCAAACATCTCTCGGTTCTGCCTATGTAACTTTCTTTGCAGTTACATGTAAATTGATAGATACAGTGTGAGATGGCACCGACAGGCTGATCTCCTTTGATTGAAGGCATAGGTAGCCTCTGGGTTCGAGCTAGTACACGAAGTTCGGCTGCGTTGAATGTTCGTTTAATCGAATTAATCAGTCTTTGTGTCGTTTGTTGCATACTGTAATCATCTTTAAAAGGCAATTCTATATAAACCTTCTTCTTTTCTACTGTAACCACCGGTTCGGATGGCGGTTTCGGCCTACTGTGCCTTTCTATGAACCTTTTCGGGTAACCATTTGATTGTAGTACAGTCGTGATCAACTCTAATTCCTCTGCAAGACTGTCTTGTGTACAGATTCGTCTTGCGCGCGTGAATAGTGTATTCACTAGTGCTCGCTTTTGATGGACCGGTGTGAAACTACTAAAGTTTAGGTATTGACCGGACCATGTGGATTTCCTATAAACACTTTTTTTGATAGAGCCATCCTCCCGGCGACTTATGAGTATGTCTAAAAACGGCAAACAATTATCGGTCTCAAATTCGCAAGTTACTTTCAGATTGGGATGGCAACTATTTAAGCGGTGCACTAGGTTATCTATTGCCTGTTTGGATCGACTGAATACTAGTGTATCATCAACATAGCGTTTGTAGTACGTCAGACTCGCTATGTCTCCGGCTAACTCTTGTTCAATCCTTAACATAAAAAAGTCCGCTAAGATAGGCCCTAATGGCTACCCCATCTATTTGGCGGTAACACTGATCAAGAAAACGGAAGCTGAATGAATTGTTTTAAACACATTGTTGTCATGTGTATTATTTAAAATTACTTCCTGAGCAATAGATTAGGATAATTGATGTAGCCAGTCATGATCAATCGTAACAAGCGTAGGTTGTTATCCAGCAAAGTTGCGGTTTTTTAAAACGTGTTGATAATTCCTTTTCCTAGCCAGCTTGTGTTGAGTTAAATTCAATTCCTCATGGTGAACTTTTTCATCAATGGGAAAATACCAACTAAATAGATAATTAACAGTCTATTTAACCTAAGTGTGACCCGATTTGCTTTACAGGCTGCTGATAAAGTTTAATTTTTCAAAGTTGCCTGGCAGAGGAACATAACCTGGCAGCCAAAATATATATATATATTCACTGACGAGCTATTGGTTTGCATCTGCAGCATATTCTTGTCAGTACACAAATGCAGATTCACCTTAAACGAAATTTATCAACGTTTTTTCTTAAACTAATAAATCCGAGAGATATTTTTAAAAATTATCAGCCAGTTGTATTTTGAACGTTAAGTACACAACATAGCATTAATGCAAATTAACAGTACGAGAAACTTGTCCAAACTGACCTAACCACAATCACTGCCCAGGACACAGTTACTTTACGTTTGTAGAGTTAGTGAATCCGTACAAATGTTGCACACAAGTTACTTAGTGTCTTCGTGCTGCTTCAGTCCAAAAAGTTCATTTTGTCGCGCAATCAAAAGTGAAACTTAGACAACGAGTGCAGACGTGAGTGTTGAGAATTCGGTTTGAAAAGATCCATGCGGGAACACCAATAAATGAGGAAGACATCTTAAAACGGGCGATTAAATTCTCGAATACAAGAAAGTTTTTTAAATGCCTGATAAATATAAACCAGGAGTATAACAATTTTACTGTATTATCAAAGTTACTAAAATAGTCGGTGAACTTCAATAGTCTTACTTCTGTACAGAACATCATTAGAACACTTCCAACTAATCCGCGTCATATTTGGTAAAATAGATTGCAACACAACATATAAACAAATTTTGATAGATTATTCACTAACCCGACAACATCTAGTGATGTAACAGTTATGTAGGATGTTTGAATTGACAGTTAAGTGTCTTCACAGATGGATTTACAAAACACTTCGACATAAATTGTGTAGTATTTGTGTGTACATGCAAGTTTAGTGAGCACAGAGTTGACATTGATCGGTTCCACCAGTGCTTATGGTGTGGACAAAGGTAGGACTTACGCGCTTGTGTAGTGTCTAATGTAGCAAATAATTCTTCAATCTGTCCAATCATTGTCGAAAAGTGAAGACAATATTTTAGAGGTAGAAGAGTGAACATTTATTAACAAATGGAAAATTAGATGACATGAATTCTATCCGTACTGAGACAAGCTTTTTTCCCCGGCGTCTAAAACCGAGCGGCCTTCACAACCGCGTGTACACAGGTATGAATGGTAGATCAAAGATGATTATAAATCCCCAAACACTGCTTTTCAAATGAAATAGTCTACTTTAGCCGGTAGTGACTAAGCTGTGAGGGTTACTGGTGGGATATATTCCGAGACTGGTTTACTGAATCGGATGTACCTGAGACAAACAGAAGGGTCATGTTAACTTAGAGGTGAACGTCATTTGCACTCGATCGCAACTTCCGTATTCAAGCAGAGATTCCAATCGTTCTCTTTCGAACTTTGAAATGAGCCCTACTCGGGTACAGTGTTATTTTTCAGAATGGACTGGATTAAAAATCTATCTGAATACGGAAGCCACAATGAAATATGAGTGAACTTCAACTTAAACTCAAGCAAATCCCCAATTGCTCATCAACATATTAAATACGTTCAAGTCAATCAGCTCGTGTAATTCGAGATGACTCTATGAGCAGCGCAGCAGTTTGTTTCGATAAACACCAGGCACGTGTTCATTTGATCAGACGATACAAATACACAGTAAGAGTTGGCTGAGTCACGTACTTCGCATAACAATACAGCGTTTACCGAAGGGGGTGGGCAAACCAGTGAGACAATGCATAGTTGGATAAGTATTTGAAAATGGACACAAATTGAGTATAAGTTGAACCCCACGCATACTCGATGACAGACTTCGTATTCAAGTAGACTATTTCAGCCAGTTACTTTCAAAAAGTATTATTAAACTCGAGTTTAGCTCCTGTTAGAGCTCCCCAATAAATATTATATTTGACACGAACGGGTTTTAAAATTCGGTCCACGTTTTCATGAGACAGTCGTGCTGGTCACTGCATTATTAACCTCATGCTAAGAAGGATGATATATAGACAGTGAGCAACAGTGGCATGCAAATGATGCTCACATTGACTGACAGACTCGAGAGAAGATAGTAGCAGACCTGTCTACATCAGTTGATTACTCCAAGATTTAGACTGTTCGGTCAATTTGTAAACAGCAAATTCAATAAATTTACTGAAAGATTTGTTGAGCAATGGTAAGTAGTTGAAGATTGGGTTGGCTCAAAAAGAAAAACCCATATATTTTACAGCAGATTTCTCACGCATACAGGAAGCACTAATCACGCGTAAGTGGTGTTCAACTAGTATCAACCAAATCAGTGAATGCTTATTAGAAATCATAGGAACCATGACTGTTTCGATTGTCAAAATCGACAGGCGCCGCGTTCTAGGTTGGAAACTACGTGCAACAATGAATGAACTGCCTGCATTCGCACTCAAAATTTCTTCTAATTGATCTCTGTCTTTTTGGTTTTCCTCTCTTCGTAGGAATTCAACAGTACTACTTCAAGGAAAAGTGACTTGAGCCGAACTACCGTTTTGCATGGTTCATGAGTGTTTATGTGCACTTACACACCATGACAGGCATAACACTTTGCTGAGGAAAAATATCAAAAACATAACTTTGCGTGACATGATACTCCCTCGTCACCGTCGAAAAAAATCGGTAACGAAAAGGAACAGCAATGCAAGACAATCGTATTTTACACGAAACACGTTTATCTTTATGGTTTTGAAGAAGTGGAGAGAGGTCAATCATGAAAACTAGTCTTATCGAGTCAGGGAATTATTAAGATCAGCCAGATACAGATAAACCTGGTGATTAATCTGTGACGTTATGATATCAATCACTGTCACGCTCAACACCGCTCGATGAGCCGGAAATTAGAATCATGTGTTATCGGTTGCACTGAGATCAGTTTATCTTTGTGTCAATGTGAAACACTTTAGGTTCAGTGGGTGCTACTTTGGACACTACATGCGACAAGCGTAAGTTGATGGAATGTCATCTTCGGGTAACATTAACTAAATCATCGGTAACACTACTATTTTGGTTATACAGGGCTGTTGTTAGATACGCTGCTGTTAATCACTGTGGACTAAACATCCAGCCTATGTGAATATGATCCCATTTCCTGTTATTTCACGTTCATTTTCCCTCCTGATAGCATACCAGTTTAGCATTAGTATAAGTCACTTATACACTGCCATCGAGTATACTGCTTGCAAACGAAATACCTGGTCACTTGCACACTTTGAAACAGAAATAACGAATTGTTACCGAGTTAAAATGCAGCGCTGTTCTATCACAAATGCAACGCGGAACAATTCGGAAATGTTTCTTTGTTCTAAACACTAGACACATCCTTTACACATTAACAGTTTCGCGAATGTTAGATCTAATGAGCGTAAGTATTTGGCAAAATGCACTGTAAACAAGAGTTATAAAGAAGAATAGCAAGTACTCACCGTACTAGCTTGACTGTCTGTCTCGGAGTTATCCAGTGCCCGAAACAAATGCCAAGCACATTGCCGTCGAGCCTCCAATCTGGCAATAGCCTTGCGATACCAGCACTGGATAAGCACAGCTGCGTGCCATGCTAAAGTCAAGTAGAAGTGAACGGTTATTGAAAAAACCTCAGTGACATGAAATGCCTTTTTAAAGTGGGACCGTTCAGTCATATTGTTTGAAAAACAAATCAACACTCTTTGTTAGAATTCCACGGAAAACTTGCGGTGTACGAGCGTGCAACCGTGAAACTTAACGCGAGACGCTCTAACGGCTAGAACATAATACAAGACGTGCGGCAAGCATGAGATACTTTAAGAGAAGTAAGTTCTCAACAGGGTACCCAAGTAAATAATTTGAATAGAGAAGACAGTAGGCTGATATTACACGATTTATGTCCGGACAAATTTCGCTGCATCTTTACGTGTGAATACTACAGACGATTTCTTTATTAGTATGATAAAGCTAGCAAAATACCGGAGAAAGTTGGCTTTCACATACTGATACGTAAATGGTCTGCAGCGAAATTTGTCCGGACATAAATCATGCAATATCCGCCTACTGTCTTCCCTAGTGAAATTCTTGACGAGAAAGGAATGTTTCAAAAAAATCGACCAGCTAATCCACAGGTTCACATTTTCTACACTAAGCAAACAAATGAACACAGGATATTCTACGAAATAACAATTAACACTCATATACGACCCAAAGCTGGAAGCGAGATAATTCACAAAAATGGTATACGACACCCGGCATATTTGACTACATTACCAGATCGTATAAATTCATCAGGAATTATTCACTGAATCCTAATTATAAATTTTGGCCATCCAAACTAGTTTTAAATCCAGACGCCTCGGAGCCATATATTTTCATATCACAGTTGATAACCTAGTGACTAGTATCCTACCCTAATTGTACACTTATCGATTCACTGCGGTTGCCATTGTATGTGTGAGTTTACAATAACAACAGTTCAAGTGCTCTGTAACAGGCAATTGCAATTGACCGGTTCAAATGCCGAGTAAGATTGATTCGTATTGAAACGCAGAACAAAGAAATAAACATCGTTCACAGTAAAATTATAAACAAAACTGAATAGAACATAGTACGATCAATTTAAGTGCACAGACGATAATAAGCTTTGTTATGTTTGCGTATTGTTCACTCAGTATAAGTATATGAATATTTTGAAAAAAACTTGCATAATAAATCTCTTCCCCTCTTATCGATCTTTCCTAATGTTTAATAAAAGATAAATGAGAAAGATGCACAGTTTAAAGTCAATGATGATACCAGCGGTGTTTAGTAGCAAGTAATCGTGACCTCAAACATAACTGTCACCTATCACAGCATAAACCCTGTAATGCGAGATGTTAAAGGAGACACAATTCTGTTAAAAATACACAAGTAGTCCAAATGTTTTAGGATATCAAAAACGGTGGACGTTACCAATTTCAGATAAACGCAAATGTAATTCTACCACTTTGATAAATTATTGATTAATGTTTCATTAAGTGCTTAGAAGTCTTCAAAGACTATTAAGAAGAAGGTTGAGGAACATCGTTCATCATATTTTTTCTTTACAACCCAATAAGTATGTTGCCAGTGTAACTAAAAAGTGTAATACATTTATTAATAATCATTAAACCGTTGCCTGTGTATGTTATTTCCTGAAACTCAGACATGGATGAGTATGAAGAATCTTTGTTAACAATAAGATTTAATTGTAATTGAGCGATGTTGGCTCCTAAAATATGTTGATATTACAGAAATCCAATTCCACTGCAACTGCACAGCTTCATCGGAATAAACAACCCACAGCTAACTAACATGGTTGCTACGGCTTGTTCCCAGTGTTACTTATGCTCACTCACATGATTCGAACTGACCAATCTGTTTACCAGTGCCACTGAATAAGTGTCCTCTACACTCCCTTCACTCTTTGTGAGCAAATGACTGAGCAAAGCAGGCACGCAAAACAGCACGACCGGAGTCCAGATAATTTTTACAAAATGCACAATGGTCCTGAACAGAGTAGTGCCACTAGTACTGGGTTGCACAATGATCGACCACTGTCCATTGATGAAAAGCACATGACGGTCTTCAGCTGGTATAATGCCTATTTCTGTGCTGAAGTACGGTACTTCAAATATAGATACCGTAGAATACGCATAGTTTCAGCACCCTTTCGCCGTTATCAGTACGTTGTGTCAGGACACCAAACCTATCACCCAGTCACTTCTCCTCTGGTGAAAGAAGACCAAGTTGGGTATTCAAATCGCCGATTATTACAATTAGGTCAGAGTGTTTAGTTTGCCCCAGAAGGTCGACAACGGCGTCGTGGGACGCATTCTTGATAGCCTCTAAACTACTGTCCGTTGAAGAGCACATCGCCACAATTAACACCAAACGTTTTTCGGATTGACTGACAGATTTCAACCGATGTACCGAGTCTGACAGCGCATACGCGACTGTTCAGTGAAGTCCAGTCGAGTAAACAATGGTCCACACTGGAATGTAGTAGAACTCCCAGGCCAGCTTGAACACGAGATACGACGTTGGCGCCACGAGATATTCTAAGAGATAATCACTTCATCGGAAGTAATCTAACGGTGAATTCAAATGAATAACGGTGCTACATTCGTAGACTCACTTCACTGAGACACATCACATACCAAGTTTCAGGGTTGGGAGTCTACTCGCTACAAGATTTGCCGACTAAATTTCCGAGTATCGGAATCACCGCTGTTTACCAGTTGCTCTAGTTTCTAAAACCATACATCTAGAAACACTGGAAGGGCAGGAAAACGTAGTAAAATGGGGAAAATAGACCAATAAATGGTAGTGGATAAACAACGTCACTATCAAAAAAACGGTAACCTCCGATACTGATTGGTCCCTCATGTTGTGGAAGCGGATCGACCTGAGAGAACCCAACATGAGTCTCTGACTTGACCGTTTGACCAACTGAGCACTAAAAAAGACGGTTTCCATGATGACCCCATCCGGAGCCAGTGAAACAGCAGACTTTACAGTGAGAGGCTTGTATAGCCAAGGAACAGGATAAATAAGCCGCTAGTGTCTGATCCTGGTCACTGTTGTTTGCAATGACTGCGTTTGAAGTCAGATCAGGTTTTCGAATGACAAAAAGTGTTGTTCGATCGTAGAAAACAAGTGATGGTAGTGACAGTAACCGCTGAACGTTCAGAGTGCTCTTTTACGAGGATATTTTGTCAAAAACCATCGTTTCTTATTTTGATGACAGCAGTGTTGTAACTATAGGAGATGATTAAACTGTATGCTCATAAGATCGTGCGTCATCGTCTAAGCAATTTCACTGTCTTTCGTCTGGCTGTCCCTTGAGGCCGGTCTGACATGTTGGTACCTAGTAGGACCAGAGTCCTAGGTCGATGCAGTAAAGAAGCACGAACATCCCGTCAGGGTGAGCAAATAGGCCTTTTTCATCTCGGAATAGCAGAATGTTATTTTCTCTGACGCAGGCTTCCACGTAAATTTAACATCACTCACGAGTGATCGCAGCTGTCGTTCCATAGACATATTAGTAAACCTCTTGCTAAAAAAGTACTAGACTTCAGCTTTGCCCTTGTTAGGGCTCGTCAGTGGTGCATAACTTTGCCAGGACCTGGATTGGGACTTCAACTACAGTTTCCTGAGACAATCGTGTCTACTACTGTGCCACTGACCTCACATTAAGCACGATTGAATCACCATACGTGAACATTCAACCACATTCGCTTGTGTGTGGATGAAATTCGAGTCTAGTGCTTTCTGAGTGAAATTTCTATGAGAATGCGACAACTGCGATCATTTGTGAATTATGTTCAATTTGTGCGAAACCAAAACCCCCCATTACTCACCAGTGCTCAAAATAATAGTCAGCCCGTTAATGGTTTTTGTTATTTCAATCTGGGAAGAAGTCCTTGTCGAGTGGTCGTCAGTGGGTGTTAACAGGACAATTACTGTATCTCCTATCGAACCGTTCGGGAAACCTGATCATTGTTCACAAGCGAATGTGAGTGAACGTCCACATATGAGCATTCAGTATTGCCTAATGCGAGGCCAATGGTACAGTGGTGAACAAGGTTGCCTCATGAAAGCGCAGTCGGAGCACTAGTCCCGACCGTAGTGATGATTCGCACAACTGGCGAGCTCTAACAATAGTAAAGCTCGAGTCTAGTGCTTTTTGTTGAAAGGGGCCGACTGGAATTTATAGGAATGTGACGGCTACAATGAGTTGTGAGTGATGCTTAATTTATGTAAAACTACAATCCCCTACTGCTCACCAGTACTTAGGGTTGTGTAGACCGTCAAACCGGTGTAAGCGACAGCATGCTTGCATAGAATGATTCCATTATCGTCAGCTAGTTGCTCCAACCTCACAGACAAGCTTAACCATTTAGCAAGCATTTTAGCTGGCTTCTGCCAAATCACATAGACCAAGGGACCTGGGTGGTCAACTGTTGCGTCTCATAAATCAGCCCGAAACTCAAGTTACCGAAGCTCAACAACTCTCGTGGACCAAACCTTTTGTCTCCTACTCTTTTCAGGGATACCGCTGAGAGATCAAGATCATGATTGACATTGTTCATTCGGATAGTTTCAAAAGATGAAACGGCATCTATGATCGATGCTCATCAGTAAAAATTCCCATTTTCAGAAAAAGAAAAAAGAATTTATGACAACCACAGAGGCATGAGTATAATCTTCACTGCGTCCTAGTTTCGGATTATTTTTCTTGATGTATGCCGGCCCACCAAACTCAGAGAAAGTCAGATACGTTAAGAACAGACAAACGTCCGATTCGGCCGAAGGTGCAATGCCCACGTTTTTACCCTGTTACGGATAGTGGAACATCGGCATTATTAGAGACAGCTGACTATCGTAATGTTTTCAGGCTGCTGTCGATCTGGTTGATCCTAAGGTTATCCGCAACCGTCCACTTTACAAAGCAGTCTCAAGAAAATGCGCAACTCTGCTGAGACGGTTGCACGCTCAATCTGCAAGTAGGTTTGTGACTGGCTCTACTAGTGAGGAATAATTAGCTCAAGAAACAGGACCCGTAATTAACTGAATTCCTACTGTATAACCAACACATTCAACGAGATAAGGTCCAGTTTAAGATGGCTTTTACGGTTCATTAAATCATTACTTCTTACTGGAGATCAACCCAAACAGTCACTGATAATTGTGGAAAAATTTGACCCTAGGGCAACTTCCGACTTAGGTCTCAGATAACCAAGTGGTACTTGGTTCATTGTTTATGCTATACTAAAACATTTATTACAATTAAACTGACTGCGTGCTCAAGCAATTTCTTCCATGCATAGTACACATAATTGCCTAATAGTGATGCGTTCACTAATCAATGTATATTGTCAAGTTCTGCACGCACACGCAAAACTGCTATCATCTGATGAACGTAATCCATTTGAAATCAACAAAAGTCTGATTGGTGTTACGCAATAGGAAGTCCTAATCGCGGGATTATCGATTAGAGTTAACAAACAGTAACTGTGTCTCCTCTCGAGGTGATCGGGCAACCTGATCATTACTCACAAGCGAAGGTGGTTGAGCGTTCACATATAATAATTCGGTCGTGTCTAATGTGAGGTCAATGACGCAGTCGTAAACGCGGTTGTATCATGAAAAGCGTGGCCGGAGTTCTAGTCCCGGCAGTGACAAGTATATGTACTACCCACGAGCTCTAATGGGAGCGAAACTCGAGTCTAATGCTTGTTTTCGAAAGGGGTCGACTGGAAAGTCTATTGGAATGCGACAGCTGCGATCAGTTGTGGGTGATGTTCAAATTGAAATTAACCAAATCCCCGACTACTCATCAGTAACACAAAAATAGCCAACTGAGTAGTTACGGTGATCTGCTGACGCGATATGCGCAGCGGTTAAACACAGAAGGTGCGATTATTGCCCATCACAAGCCATTTTGAAAAATTTACATGCTTCTGGTCATCTACGGATATTAATGGTTCAACTGTTATGAAGTATGAATAAATTTTTAAAAGGTTACGTAATAAAGTTGAGATATTATGAAAATTCGCGTATCATGTACCGTCGGATTCTTCGGTTTCAAGTCATGTACTTGAGTGGTGCTAACATAGCTACATACATTTCCTGTCATATCGCCCACCGACGACCAGTCCTCAACCTCTAAAGCTAACCACCGTATATGTTGTTAACTGTGTAGGACTGAACTGCTATTGAGTTACGTACAACAAATATTCGGTTTCCAATATCAGATTTTTGTATAGTGTCCGAGTTAACGTTTACCGGTGGTTTGCAAATTGCTGTGTTGTGTATTAAACGTGTTAGCTGTGGCGACGAGTCCATTTATTACTGACTACGTTTGACTAACGAGGATCATTTGTATACAGTGGTGTAAAGTTTTCTATGCATCCGAACATCAGTTCAACGACTACACATACCAAGATGTGAACAGTGCACTCGAATGTATGAAATACGGCACAAAACATGATTACTCATTTATACTTTAGTTCGCATGAGTGAACGGTTATATACGATGGAGTTCATTGGATTTTTAATGCGATTACGCTGCAAACATATGTATTGGTAGGAACGGCTAACAATGAAGTACTACTTCATACGTTGATCTCTTGATAGTGTCCCTTAAGAGACTCCTTAATGACAAGAAAGGTATGCAAAATTATTGAAAGCAAGCAATTCACATTGTCGAATAAATTACTATCACAGAGATGAAAAAGATTCTGAATCCCACGATACACTAAGTGGCCCTGTTTGGTTGTCCCGCTGCAGCAACCACTGACCGCTGATCGGACTTTGAATTAATCTGCACATCGCCTCTCAGCACACTAGGATTTAGTCGAACTCGAACCAGAATTTATCATTCAGAAGCTGAGGAGATTGGTCGGAAGTTTTCAACGCCAGTTTAAAAGTTCTGTATCTGCTGGTAAAGACACTTCATGGCAGCAGGTTCTGCTGTCGGTGTCTTCAGCTATTCAAAACACAATGAAATTCGAACTACGTATTATTCCCGATCAGTGGTGTTCGTTACGTTTGCCCGGAGAACCGGTTGCTCTGCTCTTAACCTACCGTCTTCCCAGATTACGATTAATGTTTGGCCTAGCATATTGGACGGCTCCCACCAAGGCTAACAATAAAACAGACGATGTCGGCATACGTCGACTCTCAACTGTCAATTTGTTCTCACGTTTTGACCAGAGCTATTAGTCGCCGATGGCCTTCTCACTTACTGCGTACAGATCTATTAAGGGTAATCGGACGATATGACGAAAATACCGTACCTGAATGTGGCGGCATATTAAGACCAGCTTTTATCGAGGTACCTAATGCAAAAAGTAAACTGCGACCAGCAGTAACCTCTCCCATAACCAAATCACTTGACATTAACACACGTTCTTTCACGGTCACGACTTTACCAGCATCAATAACTACTAAATCTGTCAGAATTGGGTTGATACGTCTGTCTTGATTGTTGCAATGTCGAAAGTTGAATTCGTTGAAGCATGTTTGGTTCATTTATAGAAAGTTAGTCTTCACTTTGCATCTACCTTACCTTTGGCTGCGTACAGTAAAGAAGTATGATGAATTCTATAACTTGACTGCACGCAGATTATGCAACTGATTTCTTCTTTATTGCATTTCTCATTATGTACTAAGCGAAAGAGTCCTGTTTGATAGTATTCGATACGCAGTCTCATTTTTCTACAATTGGTTATTTTGGACTCACTTCCAGTTAACAGGTAACCGTTTTGTGAGGCTGTGATCATTCCTTCAGTTTCCAAGACTTTCTTTGATAGATACTTTGAGTATCCCGTTAATTCACACTCAAGGTAAGACAGCATTTTATTGCCATTTTTGCTAATAGCATAGAATAAATTCTAACCGTTTCGATCGCTTCTCTGACCTTTTCTCGGACTTAAAAGATAGTCCCATCAATCCAACTGTCCGAATCAGCGTTAATGGAATTGCCCATAAAGCATTATGCAGACAATCCCGAATCGCAAAGAGTGATCCAATCGCACCTAAACAACCAGATTTCAAGAGAACTACAAAATTCTTCTCATCTCGAGTTGTCCAATACGACTAGTGATTGAGTAAAGTAAAAAACGATCCAGAAAGTAGAATGTGTTTTATACGAAGTTGTTAGAGATTATTTGCACCATTCATTTTCTTAAAATTTGAGCCGCGCTTGTAAAGACAATATCCCTGGTTGTCGTTCATCTCGGGAATAGTGGACAAAGGTACTGAGTAATAAACAAGTCATCATCATCACAACATCCATGAGCCTCACCAGACAATACTGTGGCTCGAGCTGCCGTTCACCCCAACAGTGACGTGGAATATCCTAGAAGAGGACGTCACTAAGAAGGTTGAAAATTAACAAAAGAGGACTAAGCGGAAGAACTAAAAAATGGTGTGAACGCAGTTACACCAATGACTGCGACACACTGCCATCTCGGATAACGTCTCTGACCAACGGTTTGAGTGATCACGAGGACCTCATCCAGGTAGGCGACACCTACCCACTGTGCTCAGTGGAACAGTCAAGGTCTTCATATATGGTGACCACGTTGTTGGTTGACCACCACGCGGTTTTACCCAACTGTTGGTGGCCTCAGTTTGTAATGCCCGGTACGGTAAACGATTAGGTGACATACGGAGTACGTGGCCCAACCATCGCAAGCTGTGTACCGTGATTAATTGACCAATTGATCGCGCATCCCGAACGTTCCGGAATACGCGCCGGCGAACGGCCACATTGCTCATGCGATCAGCTCACTTAATATGGGCCAATTGGCGGAGACAACGATAGTCAAACACCGCAAGCTTGTTGATATCTTCCTTGCGAACAGGCCACGTTTCCGAACCACAGAGCCAATCAGAACGTACACAAGCATTATATACTCTTCCTTTCAGCGACAACCGGACGTCTTTTCGACGCCAAAGAAGACGCAGCTTTGCAAACGCAACTCGTGCCTTTGCTATCCTTGCTGATATTACAGGCTGACGAGACAGTGCTACCCAAGTATGTGAAACTGTCCATAGTCTCAAGCGGATTACCTGAAATGAAGAAAGTAGGAGTTGAAGTGCCCCAGTCTTGAAGCAGCACTTTGCACTTTGAAGGTGCAAATCGCATTTCATACAAACCAGCACGATCACTTGCTTTGTTCAAAATGGTCTGCATCTCTTCGACAGAGTGGCTAAGTAAGACAATGTCGTCCGCATACTCCAGATCGGTCAACCGATCACCAGAAAGAAGCTGAACACGAAGTTCACTGCAGTCCTCGAACGCATCTTCTAGAACGTCGTCCATGACAAAATTGAACAGGAAGGGAGAAATCGGACACCCCTGGCGAAAACCATTAGAAGTGATGAACGCCCGAGACAGTTGTCCATAAACTCTCATCTTGTTTGCAGAATGAGTATAATGATCTCAATAGATTCACATACTTCCCTGGTATTCCCAGAGAACGTCACGAGCAACTGAATCGAAAGCAGCCTTCAGGTCTAAAAAGACCAAGCCGTCGGTTGCCCATGAGCGTGTTGATGTTCCAAGATCTGTGATGAATACAAAACACCCTTCTGATGTGCGCCGACAGACTTTAACCGACATATTAAATCTGGCAGCCCACAAGCGACTGTTCACTGGGATCCAATCGAGCAAACATTGCTCTGCTCTGGAACTCAGTGAGATTCCCACTTCGGTCTGACCACGAGGTTCAGCTTCGGCGTCAACAGAAACCCTGAGAGAGAAGCACTTGAATCGACAGTTATCTGGAGTTGAGCTCAAATGGATAACCGTGCTAGAATCGTAGACTCGTGTCTCCGACACACAGCATGCATTAATACCCAGACTTGAGAGAGTACTTACCACAACAGCTTGCTGACCGACTTATCGGAGAGTGCGGACATTGAAGGTGCCGATGTTTCCCAATTATCTTGGCTTCAAAAAACAATTATCGCCCGAAGGCACATGGAAGGCGGAAGACATGGGGGTAAAATAGTAGGAGAAAGTCGTGTTGGGTGAACAATGTCACTGTCGGGAGAACGATAATTTCTGATACTTTCCGGTCGTTTATGCCGCGGAAGGGGGTTGACTCGAGGGACTCTGACTCGAAAGTCTGACCTGCGAAACAACAGGATATAGGGTTTTCTTGGGGGACCCCACTAGGAGCCAATGACTTAAGAGTCTGACTCACTTGGCAGTGAGGGGCTTGCCTAGCCCGATGGCGCAGTGAATAAGACGTTGGCTTCCTTTAATACTTTTCAACCTTCTTAGTTGAGGTCAGCGGCGGCCCAAGCCACAGTGCCTTTTGGTCAGGCTCATGGCTGTTATGATGATGATTATTATTATTCAGCGGAACATTCGAGACTTTCATAGCCAGTAAACGTGTCACTGCCTCACCAACTTACGGTTTCTCCCGACCAGCAACAGCCACAGTAAACACTGGGAGGTATAACAGACAGTACATTGATACAAGAAGAACGTGACACGTCTATCAAGGACCGTACGTAGTATCTTGATTGCCCGTCGAGAGCCCGTACATCCTCAAAATACGCGCCAACGAACTTTCGCGTTGTTGACACGGTCAGCCCACTTAATGCAAAATAACTGGCGGAGACAACCGTGATTGACTACCGAGAACCCACGAATGGGCCAGGTTTCTGAGTCAGATAGAAACCAAGCATATACACATTGTAAACCTTGAGTTTAATCGACAGATGGACATCACTGCAATACCACCAGAGATGCAGGTTAGCGAATGCACTGCGTGCTTTTGCTATCGTCCTGAACACCTAGCCAGTAACATTACACCCTGGTGAGATTACAGTGCCGAAAAAGATGAAGCGATGAACAGTTTCCGGCTACTTGCCAGCAGTAACAAGGAGATGGCCAGTACCATTTCAATCTTGTTACAACATTTAAATTCCGGAGGTGCAAAGTATCCAACGCCAAACTAACCTTCACATCTAATCGGTTAAGTGTGATCCGCATGTTTTCTACAGAAATACTAGGTACAAAAATGTCTTCCGCACAGACTGAGAGCCAACCAGCTTACTTCCTGGAAGTAGCTCTGCTCGAGATCAACGGAACCGCCGAATGCTCTTTCCAGAATGCCGGTTATCAAATTGCTGAGAAAGAATGAGGAGATCGGATACAAATGTCGTGACACTCAATTTGAAGAACGTCCGAGACAACCGCTCATAAATCTATACCCTACACTAAAGGCGGGATACAAATAAGTCAACAGATTGACGTAGTTCAACAGGATTTATCTGAGATGAAGACATTTTTGATAAGGTTTTGGGCAGCTGGGTCAAAGACGGACTCTACGTCCGAAAGTACCATGATCGTAGACTGAGGGAAAGTGCCGATGCTCCAGTGTCTGTCACATGATGGAGATATGAATGTTATATCTGTAACCAAGCAAAAGACCTGTTCGTCGTCCTCTTACTTGGTTTTCTCTATGTTTCATGAGCTGCCGCTTTGAGAGCCGTGAATATTTTGGACGCAACAGAGACAAGTATAACACCCCCGCATTTGTCACATAAGTTCCTGATTACTTCTGAAAAGTGGAATGACTGCTGATAACCACCAATTGTGAGGCCTCTTCCCAACCTCCCAATCGGAAAGGAGGGAAGCGAACGCTTTAGGTGACAATCCTCCAACGCCATCTCTGGATCGGAGGCTTTTTCAGATTTCAGTTGTTTGAGCCTCAAAGCCACTTCGGATTCCGATGAAGGAGCGCCTGCGGAGTCGAACAATCTTCAACATCTACAGCTGAATCACCTGATTCAGGCCAGTTGAACTGTTCCTTGAAGTACCCAGCCAATTTGTCACGTCGTAGAGACAGGTTGTAGACACTTGGGTCGTTTTTTTATATATCGTTTTTCCAGCATTTTATCGACGGCTAATACAAACGAGAATAATGAAAAACGATACCTGGCCATTTTTCCCCATAAAAATGTCTCTGGGGCCGTAGTACTCATGCAGACCATTTGTAAGTTTGCGTTCAAGTTTGCAGAGGTCTTTGTCGCATTCGGAGTCAGGGTGAATCAGATGACATTGGTTCACAAGTCCTACTGAATCAATGTAAATCCAATTCTGTCGTATCTACAGTGCTTCTGTGAAACAAACCCTTTCACAATAGGTGAGCATAATTGTTGAGATTTCTGCGCAGTACTCGTTTGAGTCACTCTACTGCTGTGACCAGGGCGGTGCAATCGTCAGCCTTGTTTGATAGGCACTTAATTTCGACTGAATACTTTGTGTTCGTGAGCAGATGATCTCTAAGTAAACGGCAGAACGAGGCGGGCATGAGAAAAGTTATGATCAAGGTCAAGGAAAGTGCTGCAGAAAGAATGACACTCTTTAATGGTGTAGCACCGCCGATGGCTGATGGCGATACAATTAACTTGCGTTCATTGTTGAGTTGCACAGGGTGATCTCCAAGCGACAAACTGCCGTCGTGAGACGCGCATAATTGTAACAATCGATCTCCACTGTTGTTGCACCACACGCAAACATCGAACTTACCACCCAGGTGCTCCTTGTCTAAAGTGATACGCATGAGTCGTGCACAACGATGTTCGTTTGTTCAGTTTTTATTAGAAGATCAATGACGGCACCGTAGAAGGTGTTCTTGAGAGCATCTGAACTACTGCTTGTTGGAGGACATGTAGATAAGACAAGTGTATAACATCATTCTGGCCTGTACCGACAGCCTTTGACTAGAGCGCTAGGTCTGATGACACATAGACGCCCATTCTATGGGGTCCAGTCAAACAGGTTCTGCTCAGCCCTAGAATTCAGTGTAATCCCTACCACAGCTTGGCCGTGGAATTTGGAATCACTATCATCACCATCAGAGACTCGGAGAAAGAAACGATGGTCATCAACATCATCTAAGGACGAATTCAAGTGAAGGATAGTGCTACGATCGTGAAGGCGCGTTTCAGAGACACAGTACACATCGACTGCCAGGCTCGAAGGGGTGCTTGTCCAAGCAGTTTGATGATCTACTTGTCAAGGTTTATGGACTTCAACAGCGCCAATGTTTACCAGTTATATTAGCTTGAAGAGAGGGAACTTGGTGGTAGAGAAAGAAGAAAGTAAAATAGGGTAGACTGATTGGTCCAGGCGGCGATATCTTCTGATAATTTCTGTACGTTCATGCCGCGGAAAGAAGTGGACTTGCAAAGCCCCACCCCGAGTCTTTGCTACGGAAGACCGGTCTGCAAAACAACTGGGCATAGGGTTTTTTAGAGGACCTTACAGTTTCACTCACTCGATAATCAGAGGCCTATCTAAGCACAGAGAATAGTGGATGAGGCAATGTTGTTTGATTCTGACCACTGTTGGCTGCAGTGGATTCATACAAAATCGCAACAGGCTTTTGAACGAAAACAAGTTTTTCGATCGTACTTGATATTACGCCGGCAATCATGGTCACCTAATGGCAATCGGAATCTTCTTGTTTCAGGGTACCCTCCCTAATTTTCTTCTTCAATGAAAAAACAGCAATGCTGAGACTATAAAGATAGTTTTTCTATGTACCCATGTGGTCGTGTTTCACTACCTAATCAATCCTGCACAGTCATTGGCTTCATTGAGAGCCAGAAGTTTCCGGTTTGAGTTAAGTAATAATACGGCGAATGAACTGACCGAATTCACTATGTGACTATTCACCTGAGTTTGTTTGAACATCAAAGATGCTAGGTTGCGCTGTTTGTCTTCAGCCGTGCTGACGCCTTACCTCACAGAACTGATCGGCCACTTAGGGATATGTACTGATATTTGCTAACGAAAGCAGCGATCCGTTCTGTAAATGCGCCATCGCAACTGCAAATGAACTTGTAGCTAATACGAGAAACAGAATTATCAGACGGAAAACGTTTGACTTTACTCAAACTTATGCTTCCAGTTGGTTGGGAGATGACCAGTTTGACTGGAAGATAAGCTCAATACCAGGCGGAGTAAAATCTATGCCGAATTATGTTGGTCAGATGATCTTCTCGGAATGCTATCTGTATGAAAATATCCTTTTTAAGGGTAGTGTGCACGACCGGTTTCGCTTGTTTCGGTTTGTTACAGATGCCAATAAACTTCTGTAGATATACGTTTGCAAAGAGTATCTTCGTTCAGAACTGCTCTTTGAAAGCAAACGTATCAGCCATACAAATTCGGTGAACTCGGCACACTAGCGTTAGAGCTAATCCGTGTTTAAAGTTGACTGGTACAAAACTGGTAGATTTGCCAAAAAAAGTGGCGCAATTTTCCCTTGAACCGTCGAATAAGTGAAGATAGATATCTGTCTCAAAACTGACGGAAAACGAAGAGTGTAAGGGATTCATATCGCTATAAAACGTGATAAATTGGCCATGGTCAGTGAAACTCAGAATGTCGTTGGCGTATGTTTTATCAAATACAGTTGAATAAATAAAAGTGGAAATAGATAGTTCTATAATTTCTAGAAAAGTGTCGGCTAGTGTTGCGTCAAGAAGATTGCCCATAGCTACCTTATCAACCTGACTAAAAGGAAATCCTTCAAATTCAAGTTCCGCATCTTCTATGAATAAAAAGATAAGATTTCTAGGACATCAGAGAGGAACTAAGACTGAAATATTTTGCGATGGGATAAAAACACAATGAATGTCGTCATCTTCTTGTGGTGGAGCACTGATAAAAAATGACTCAACGTCTGTAGTAAACGTTGTTGCAGTCATGAAAACATATTTTGAAGGCATACAGCAAGTCAGAAATGTCGTTGATATTATAAGATGTTGACATTTTGCGCACTGGGTCGAGTAGTTCAACAAGCTAACAGCCACCTTGTGGTAAGAGTTGTTTTTGGTCAATATTGATCACTGAGGGATGCCGTCTTTGTATATTTTAAGGGATCCTCCCATCATCATCATCATTATCATCATCATCATCATAACAGCCATGAGCCTGACCAAAAGGTACTGTGGCTTGGGCCGCCGTTTACCTCAACAGTGACGTAGAATATCCTAGAAGAAAAGGTTACTGAGGAGGCTGAGAATTAACGAGAGAAGACTAACAGGAAGAATTAGAAATGGTATGGATACAGGTCCGCCATTGACTGCGACACATCGCCAGCTCGGATAGCGTCTCTAACCAGCGGTTTGAGTGATCACGAGGACCCCATCCAAGCAGGCGACACCTACCCACTTTGCTCAATGGAGCAGTCAAGGTCTTCATATTTTGTGACCACGTTGTTGCTTGACCACCACGTGGATTTACCCAACTGTTGGTGGCCTCAGTTTGTAATGCCCGGTACGGTAAACGATCAGATGACATACGGAGTACGTGACCTAACCGTCGCAAGCTGTGCAACGTAATTAGCTGACCAACTGATCGCGCATCCTGAGCGTTCCGGAATACGCGCCGGCAAACTGCCGCTTGTATAGTGCCTGGTTGATAAATTTGTGTAAGAGTAGTAGTTGTAATTGTCGTGTAATTTGCTTTTCATTCAGCCTGTTTTTCTCTGGTGTGTTGTCCAATTGAAATTTTCTGTGGCCTCCGAGGGTTGTATTTACCTTATACGAGTACTCCTCCTTTTGCATAATGATAACACCTGAGCCCTCATTCGGCTACAAGAAGGGAACTATCTTCATCTCTTAAAACTTTCTGATAGCTTGGTAATGTTAAACTTCAGGTAATAATGCTGACAGATCGGTGCAGATGTGAACTCATAAGCTACATCAACCAGTTTTGCCTTGAACCAAGTGGCACTGTCTACTGGTGTCGAGGTCGGCTGTTTGAGTTGACCGTAAAGAAACCTGCGTCTGCAGCTTGTTGACGTGTTCCGATATTATCTTGTACTTCAGCCACAAGGACAACACTTCCATTTGAGCTTTTGTGGATGTAATGTTTACCAACTTATGAACACAGCTATCCGAAATTGACAGAAATATCAACCAGTCATCTGGCCGTGATAAAGTAGGGCGAAGGAGTTCCACGGTACGGACTTTAACTTTTTTGAACTATGTCAACAGAAAAATTCTCGAATTTGAAACGGCAAATTATGGACAGGTACCTCTGAACGCCAGAAAAACGCCGCCGGGTTTAAGCGAATTTGTCCAATTGCTCAGTGAAAGAGTTCAGATAGTATGTAGCTAAGCTCACAAAGTTCTCGGGGATCAGTGGCAGTTTCCCCCCTCTGAGGTTATATGTAAACTGTTTATAAAATTAACTAGATTTAACGCAATCTTGGTAAAAGCCAAAATAAATCCTTTCAACTGCAACTCTGCACCTTAGCTGCAGTAAACGATTAAATGTTCACGTTGATTTAATGAGAAGTCTTTGTTTGAAAAAGTTGATTTTAACAAGAAGGACTGAGATCCTTGCCAGCATAGCCATCCAAATAGGTGCAGTGCACAAACGTGACCACCAGATGAAGATAGCGAGGTAGGTCAGGATTAACGACCTTAATATTGTCCGCCCTTCATGCTAAAGTGACTAAAAATCCTTCGCGCTTTAAAGTTTTGAAGACGTGTCATCACATATCGAAGATGCGGACATTAATGGAAAGTTTGGGGTCATCATAGAAGATATTAAATGGTTAATTTCTCTCTGGATGCTCATGATTCGTTTTACCTTTGTAGTTCGTATTTCTTTATTCTCAAACTTTCAACTATTTGGCCGGGATTAATCATATGCTGCTTGCACGTTATGTTGCTCGCACTTTGGGGATTCCCAAGGCAATGATGAGGTCCGGCCTAGGGGTAAACAGATTAGAGGAAATGGATTGGACTTATAAAACACGTGTTCCATCAGAATTTTCTGCTCTATCAATCTCCAAAGAGAAGCTTACCCAGGAAGGATTGTCAGCTTCAACAGATGAGTTTGGGCTACCTACTGAAGTGCTTAAGCTGCATCAAAGGTTGTTAGATTCCCACAAACACTCCTAGTAAGCTGTTTAAATACAATTAGAAAACGCTGCAATGTGAAAACTTCACAGTCGCAAGCTCAATCCGGCCGGGTGGTTAGTGTCAGGAAATTAGAAGAGTTATTCAAGTCAGACGTTCCGTATGTAAGTCTTCCCAAGTCTAAGGTTGGGCTGGTTGATGACTTGTCACGGGGCTTTAGGGTGTTTCTCACAAACTTCGAAAAGAATGTGATAAACAAATTGGACAATGACAACCAGGAGCGTTCATATTTTATTTATTTTTATTGTGTAATAACAAAAAATACGTGGTGTTGTATACTTCTGCGCAAACAGAAATGATATGTTGAAGCTACTGAGGTATTCGCCAGTCAGTTTTGTCGACCATACTAGTTCGTTCAATCTCTGAGGCGCGGAATGGTTGGTAGCCGAAGTTGGACATATCTAATTTGGATGGTCTCATAGGCTTAGCTACTTAGATGTAGTATTACGCTAGCCCTACAAAGTGGATCGAGGGAGTTGGATGATTTGGATAAATTAATCCTATTGGACGGAGATCGGCAAAATGATTGATTTAAGTAGCAGATTACATACTTACTTCCAGCGGGGGACCAAACTTCATGTAGCTGTTTGGTATTCATCAAGAAAATGACACCTGTATTCGACAGTAAGTATGATCAACTAGTTACACTGTCTGATCCGAAACACTTTAATCCTAACGCTGTAGATACAACCAACATCAAAAACTGTAGGTGTAATTCTATTGTGACGGCCATCGTCCTGAATAACTATCTGAAGGGCTGTACCCTTTGACGAGGTGACGATCAAATTCTTGATTGTATGTGATTCGTTGCATAGTCCTTGGAAGAGCATTGAAGTAACATTAAACTCAATGAACCGTGCCTTACTTGTTTGATGACCGGTAGCATGGGCAGATCATATAGGGTGTGCATCATGTACTCAAAACACGGTAGCGGTGGGCGTCACCACACTGATGCACAGTGATGTGCTGTCATGTGGGCCTAGAATGAACAAAGAGCCTGTCCAATCTTATATGAATTCTACTTGTGCAAACCGTAATTGTTATGCTGTTGAACCAAACGTGCTCCATAGAGATAGACTTTTGTAGATAATGTGTTGGGCACCAAAAATAGAAAGGGGATTAGCTCGCAAGTTTGATTTTCTGAGTAATCCCTATTTACTGTTAATGTTTACTCTGCCTGGTACACGTACGACGCCATACCGCCAAGTATAACTTGAGATTTAATCTCTGGACAAAGCCAACAATATTTCTACAGAATGACCGTACATTACTAATAAGTTTCCGGTTGCACAGATTGA